>CAUYSK010049624.1:0-28482 GCA_963575035.1 Avahi laniger | reverse complement strand
GATCAAATGGTAGGATTACTTTTAGTTCTTTGAGGGATCTCTGTACTGTTTTCCATAGAGGTTGTAGTAATTTACAGTCCCACCAATAGTGTATAAGCATCCCTTTTTCTCTGCATCCATGCCAGCATCTATTGTTTTGGGGCTTTTTAATAAAAGCCATTCTAACTGGGGTAAGGTGATAAACGTTGTGGTTTTAATTTACATTTCCCTGATAAATACTGATGTTGAACATTTTTTCATATGTTTATTGGCCCTTTGTCTATCTTCTTTTGAAAAGCTTCTGTTCATGTCTTTTGCTCACTTTTGAATAGGGTTGTTTCTTTTTTCCCTGCTGATTAGCTTGAGTTCTTTATAGATTCTGTTTATTAGCCCTTTATCGGATGTATAGCTTGTGAATATTTTCTCCCATTCTGTAGGTTGTCTGTTTGATCTGTTGATTATTTCCTTAGCTATGCGGAGCTTTTTAATTTAATCTAATCCCACTTATTTATTTTCATTGTTGCTGTGATTGGCACTGGGATCTTCTTCATAAATTCTTTGCCTATGTCAATATCTAGAAGAGTTTTTCCACCATTGTCTTCTAGAGTTCTTATGGTTCCATGCCTTACACTTAAGTCTTTTATCCATGTTGAATTCATTTTTGTGAGTGGTGAGAGATACAGGTCCTGTTTTCCCAGTACCACTTGTTGAATAAGGCTTCTTTTCCCCAGTGTATATTGTCAGCTTTGTCAAAGATCGGTTGGCTAAATGTGGATGGTTTTATATCTGAATTCTCTGTTCTGTTCCACTGGTCTATGTCTCTATTTTTGTGCCAATACCATGCTATTTGGTTACTATAGCCTTGTATTATAGTTTGAAATCTGGTAATGTGATGCCTGCAGATTTGTTCTTTTTTCTTCAGATTGCTTTAGCTATTTGGGCTCTTTACTCATTCCGTATGAAGCGTAGAATTATGTTTTTCTAGTTCTGTGAAATATGATGTTGGTATCTTGATGAGGATTGCTTTGAATCTGTAAATCACTTTGGGTACTATGGACATCTTAACAGTGCTGATTGTAACGATCCATGAGTATGATGTGTTTTTTTCCATTTGTTTGTGTTGTCTGCAATTTCTTTCCTCAATGTTTTATAATTCGCTTTGTAGAGATCTTTTACCTCCTTGGTTAAATGTGTTCCTAAGTATTTTATTTTTTTGTAACTATTTTGAATGGTATTGAGTCTTTAATTTGACTGTCAGCTTGACTGTTAATTGGTGAATAGGAATGCTACTGATTTGTGTACAGTGATTTTGTAAACTGAGACTTTGCCGAATGTATTTATCAATTCTAGGAGACTCTTGGTGGAGTCTCTGGGGTTTTCTAGATATAAGATCATATTGTCAGCAAAAATTGATGGTTTGACCTCTCCTTTCCTGATTTGGATATGTTTATTTTTTTCTCTGGTGTGATTGTTCTGGTCAGGACTTCCAGCACCATGTTGAATAGAAATGATGACAATGGGCACGCTTGTTTGGTTCCAGTTATTAATGGGAATGTTTTCAAATTTTCCCCATTCAGTATGATATTGGCTGTGGATTTGTCATATATGGCTTTTATAATCTTGAGATTTTCTTCTATGCCTAATTTGTTGAGGCATAGATTTATGAAATGGTGCTGTTTTTGTCAAATGCTTTCTCTGCATCTATTGAGATGATCGTATGATCTTTGCTTTTGCTTCTGTTTATGTGATGAATTACATTTATCAATTTTCATAGGTTGAACCATACTTGTGTCTCTGGAATGAAGCCCAGTGGGTCATGGCGGATTATTTTTTTGATATGCTATTGAATTTGATTTGCTAGTATTTTATTGAGAATTTTTGCATCTATGTTCATAAGGAATATTGGTCTGTAGTTTTTTGTTGTTGTTGTTGTTGTTGTGTCCTCTCTTGGCTTTGGTATCAAGGTGATATTGGCTTCATGGGATGAGTTGAGGAGGATTCCCTCCTTCTCAATGCTGTGGAATAATTTCTGTAGTATGGGTTCCAGTTCTTCTCTGTAGGTCTGGTAAAATTCAGCTGTGACTGAATCTGGTTCAGGACTTTTTTTTGGTTGGAAGACTTTTTTGTATTACTGTTTCAATTTCATTTCTTGTTATTGGTCTGTTCAGGAGTTCTATTTTTTCCTTACTGAGTCTTGGGAGGTTGTGTGTTCCCAGGAATTTTTCCATTTCCTCTGTGTTTTCAAATTTATGTGTGTAGAGATTTTCATAGTATTCACTGATGATATTTTGTATTCCTGTGGTAAAAGTTGTAATAATCTCCTTTTTCATTTCTGATTGAGCTTATTCGTGTCCTTTCTCTTTTATTCCTGGTTAATCTAGCAAGAGGTCTATCAATTTTGTGTATGTTTTCAAAGAACCATCTTTTTGTTTCATTGATTCTTTGTATTCTTTTTTATTTTCCACTTTGTTTAGTTGTGCTCTGATCTTATTTCTTTCTTTCCTTCTTCTGGCTTTTAGTTTGGTTTGCTCTTCCTTTTCTAATTCCTTGACATATGTCTTTGGATTGTTAATTTGTGATCTTTCTGTTTTTCTGATGTAGGCAGTTAAGGGCCCTGGAACTCCCAGGTGAATCCTTATTCTCCACTACAGCAGAGGTGGGTGGGGGGGTGAGACTGGGTGGGACTGGGTTGTGTGAGCCTTCCCTAAGGCTCCACAAAAAGTGATAAAGGCCTTTGCATGGGTGAAAGGTTTGCTCCAAGGCTTCCAGAGAGTGCTGAAGTTGCCCCATCCAGTCAAAAAGTCTGCTTGTGGGCCAGGGGCCATCTGAGATTCAGGATCTGGCTGTGGGGAGTTGGTTTCACTGCTTTGCATTCTCCCCTGCTCTGCAGTCTCCCTCAGGCATCTGCCAGCAGTCATGAACTCAAACTAACTGAGCTCCCCCACAATCGTGCTGTGAACTGGGAGCTTCCCTGTTCAGGATCCCCTCTAGAATGAGAGTGCAGCCTTGCTGTGGGGGAGGGGTGCTCCAGGAGTGTGCTGTGACTGGGACCCACACTGCCCTCGTCTCTCAGTTCTGCCCACATGGGCTCCCTCACCTACCGAGGTTAGTTCACAAATCTCCTCTCCATGCCCCAGAGCAACACGGTCAAGTCCTGCATGTACAGGACCTGATCTGAGGGCCTGTCCCGTGTTCCCTAAAGATCAATCCCTGATAGTGCCAGGGAGAAACGTGCCAGTCCTGACTTGCCTGTGGGGTTCTTAAGCAGGTTTGATGTCCCTCTGCTTAGGAGTGTGCTCTACTCTGATGGAGCAGCTGAGCAAGCAGCACAGAAGAGGGCTAGTAATCAGGGTGCTCACAGTCCGAGCACCCCTTAGTCCACTGCAGGTCTTTAATAGGAGAGGTTTGAGCCCCACTCTCTGTGGAAGCCTCAGTGTGGTGGACGCACCAACAGGGGAAGCACCAGCTTCTGAGAACCCCGACTCAATCCTCTCTCTCTGCAGCTATGGGCTGGGGACGGGAAGGGTAGGAATAGAGTCTGGATGGAGGAAAGGTAGCACCCTGTTCTTCTCTGTTCCTCTCTCTGGAAGGCAGCCTGCCCAGAATGTCCTGACTCTTGGGTCATGCAGTTCCCCCATAGCCCCTGTGGCTCCTCTCTGGGCCAGAGTTGGAAATGTTTATGTTGGCATGAGCGAGATGAAAACTGAGGGGCTTCAGCCGCCTGGGGAGGACAAATGTGCATGTTCGGTGGAGAAACAATATGGCACCCGCTATCTCAGCTCAGCTCTGTAGTGACAGGAAGCGACCATGGGGGCACTGCCAACCTGATGCTTTGTCCTTAGGAAGCTTCCAGTTCACTGGCAGCAGCTGCTTTTTGGCTTGTGAGGGTAAAAATACACTCCAGAAACTTGAAAGCCTGCTTGACTGCCAGAGATGTGAGGGAGGGAGAAGCAAACCGCTCCACCTGCCCTTTTTGCTGGACTCCAAGCCTCTCGGGGGTTGACCTGTGCTTAGATCTTGCTCCTTCTTACTCTGCTCCTCAGCTTCTTCCCATGGAATCTCTTGTTGGTTCTGGCACTTTTCCCTCAGAATTACACCCAATATATGTTTGTTTGTTTGTTTTCTGGTTTTTTTTTTTATTATTATTTTTCATCTAAAACTTTTCCTTCTTTCTGAGGCAATCTGGCAGCTGGTGCCTCTGGGCCGCCATCTTCCCCAACTAACTCAGGTTCTGTTACGTTTAAAATCATCCAGCAATTATAGAGATTAAATGAGAATCCACCTTAAAAAAGGATTAAGAAATACTTGTATGAAATGCGAGCCTCACACAGTGACACCTTTTGCTTCTTCAACATTTAATTTTAAAGGCAAGAAATTCAACTAGTTTTTTAGGGTATCTTTGAATATTATAATATTTGCATCTGAAAAGAAAGACTGAATTGTTCTACATTTGGTAACAGGAAGGACAGTGGATTTGTTAGACTACATTATGGACAAAATGGAACCTGACAGATTTATTCACCTTTACGATACTAACATTTAAAAATCCCACCAAATTCCAGCACCTTTTGGCTGTACTTCAGGAACCAATGCTATGTGAAACTTTGTCCCTGTTCTTGAGAGTGATATTTATTGTTTTTGGCATTGGTAACTTCTACTTCGAAATTAAGTCTTGACAATGACAGCAAGTTCCTGTATCAATTTTTTCTCAGGATGATTTTGGCATGATATTTTACAAACCAGTTTTTGGCCCTTATGGGATGAACTGTCTGAGATTTTAAAAGTCATGGTCAATATGTGTCTGTCAAATAGAGAGGACACATTAATTAGTAGCATTTGCTACTGATTTGCTGCTGGTAAATACAATTATCAAAAGCATTATTCTCTTCCTGGAATTCGTTATGTTTAAACATTGATAACATCACTAAATGTGATTTTTAAAAAGTGGGAAACAGTGCATTCTGAGTATAATCAGTCCTCGATTCTCCTTGTTAAAGAAATACATGGAAGGAACCTTGTAAATGCAGAATAAAAACATTCACATGTGTTTAAATTCATTTGTTAGACTAGAAAATATCTATTAAAATAGTTTAACAAGAAAGTAGAAAACTAAATCATATGCTACAATGTGCATTAAAATTATAGACTTTGTACCAAACAATAGTTAAAATAGAAGGACTTGGAGACAGAGACATCTGAGTTGAAACCCAGCTCAGCTCATACTAGTTGTGTAATTTGGGGAAGTTTTTTGACCCAGCCAAATCTGGTTTTGGGAATAAAAGTACATACCACATTGGAATTACAGCATTAAATGAGCTAAAGAGTCCAGATGCTCAGCATAGGCCTTGCAAAAACTGTCAGCCCTGAGTACTTGGGAACTGTTGTTATTTTTATGCTTTCACTTAGGCAAGGACTGTGAACTTTCTGCTTCCCATGTGGAGTGCCCCAAGGATACTACCTGACACAAAGCCACTGGGGCAAGCTGAGGTTGTGATATGTGCCGCTCTGTAGTCCATCTTTCAGGAGTTGGGCTAATAATAATTACTGAGCATTAAGTAAACACCTTATAGCCTTCACCAGGTCCCAAGGAAAGAATATAGCATAATCATACAAGCATAGGTTTTGTCTTTAAACATCCTAGGTCCAAATCCTACATTTTCACTTACATATAAGCTGTGACAGATTGTGCAAGCTTCACATTTTGTTTTTATAAGGAAGTTAATAATCTTTGCTACTTTTTAGAGTTACATAAAGGATGTGCAGTAAATGTCAATTAATACTGTTGTTTTATTTTGCCCCATAAGAAGAGCTCTGGGCTCTGATGGCCTGTGTAGCTTGCTGGTGGTCACACAGTGAGTAAGTGGCAAAGATTTAACCTAAGTCCCTGAGGTCCAAGCCCTTGTCCTTTTCTCTCTGCTTCACTGCCTCTCCTGGAGACAACAGAACAGGGTGGTAAGGTGCTCAGACATGCAGTGAATTAAGCAAATAAATTCAGATGGATAGTTGGGAAGATTTCATAGAGAGGTTGGCTTCTGAAAGATAAAGCGTGGATACAGGGTAAGGGAAACACAGCCCATTTAACTATAACTTATATAATTATACCTTTTTCTTTCTTTCTTTCTTTTTTTTTTTAGACAAGAGTCTTGCCCTGTTACCCAGGCTAGAGTGTGGTGGCATCACGATAGCTCATTAGCAACCTCAGACTCCTGGGCTCAAGTGATCCCCCTGCTTCAGCCTGCCTAGTAGCTGGGACTACAGGTGTGCACCACCACACCTTGCTAATTTTTTAATTTTTTATTTTTTATAGAGACAAGGTGTCGCTGTGTTGCCCATGCTGATCTCAAACTCCTGGCCTCAAGTGATCCTCCTGTCTCAGCCTCCCAAAGTGCTTTGTTTACAGGCCTGAGCCACTGCACCCAACCTAATTATGGTTATTAGGATCTTCATTGAGTATGATAAATATTCATGGGTGAATAGACAAATAACCAAGCAAACAAATTAGAGTCCAGAATCAGACTTAGGTACATAAGGAAACTTCATATTTGGTGGTCTTGGCATTATAAATCACAGGCTAAAGGATGAATTGTTTAATGTATAATAGTGAAAATTGGCTTATTACATGGAAAAAAATTAATTTTATCTCAATATCAAATCCTATAAATTCATAATCTAGAATATTATATAGTGACCACGAGAAAGAAAAATATTTCTTAAACAAGATACTCAAAAGCCAAGTCATAAGTAGAGAATTTGATATAATTGACTCCATCAAAATAAGAGATTATTAGTTTAATCGTAAACAAAGGTAGCAGGTGGGACAAAATGGCTACAATGTGTAAAACTGACAAAGGGATAATATCTAGAATACACAGAGCAGTGCTGTTCACCCACAGAGGGGCAAAGGGCATAAAGTACAAAATAAACATGGACAAAGGATTTGACTCGGCAATTCACAGTAGGAAGAAAACAAATGCCAAGATTTGTAAAAAGAAGTTAGAACTCACAAATAATAAAAAATAAAAATTAAAACAATAGCACTGCTGTATACCTATCAATGTGGGGAATGGTGGAAAGTGAAATAATATTAACTCCTAGTGAGGATGTGTGCAAAGAGGCACTCGTGTCCCATGTACACAAGTGCAGCCCTCTGGAGCCAGCGTGCAGATAGCACCAGCCCCCAGTGTGGGCATGTCTGGGGAAGAAATTCCCCCACAGGACCGTAAAGAGACTCATCCCAGGAATTAACTCCAGCATTCAACGTGGACACAGGAGCTGGAAGCACCCTAGTCTCCATTTGGATGACGGATAAGAGAGGAAGTGGCTGATACACCTGATGGACTATTAGGCAGCAGTCAGGAGTAACGAACTGGATGGTTCCCCAGAACATAGTGTTGTTTGAAGATAAGTTGTTTTTTTTTTTTAAATCAAATATTATATATGTGTTTAAAAGATAGCACATTTAAAAATACCATCTTTTACCTGATATATATATAGCAAAGATAAATATGTAGTTATATATTTAATATGTTAGAGAGAGTGTGTTTGGATACATGAGGCATGGATCATTATGGGTATAGAGGATGAAGGAAAAAAACAAGAAATGAAATTAAACAAGGAGGGACCTTGCAGAAAGCCTTCAAGAGGGTGTTCCAGGAACCTAAGTGAGGTGGTCTACACAAGTTGGGGTGCCAGGAGCCCTGAAAGGGAGGGGAGGATCCCGACCAGTGAAGTGATCAAGGTTGACATCCACAGCGATAAATCAAGCTGGTGGTTTGTAACCTCATTATGATAGGATGAGAATGTCATTTTACTTCTGTGGTCTTCCTCTCCAAAACCCATCATCCCAGTCTAACCATGAGAAAAATATCAGAGGAATCCCAACAATGGGACATTCTACAAAACACTTCAGTGGCACTTGTCAAAACTGTCAAGGTCATCAAAAGCAGGGACAGTCTGAGAAATTGTCACAGCCAAGAGCACCCTAGGGAGACAGGACAGCTAAATGTGATGTGGAGTCCTGATGGCGTCCTGGGATAGAAAAAGAAATTTGATAAAAAACAAAGGAAATCTGAATAAAACAAGGACTTCAGTTAATGATACTATTTAATGTTGATTCAATAATTGTGACAAATATGCCATATTAACATGAGATGTTCATAATAGGGGATAAACCAGGTGTGGAGCAGTGGGATCTCTGTGCTATCTTCTCAATTTTTCTGTAAATCTAAAACTATTCCTAAAAATACAGTGTACTTAATAAAGAAGGTAGAGCAAGAGCAGACTGGGATGACAGAATTAGTATGCATTATACTAAGCAATTTAGAATACATTTGGATTGTATCTGGCAGCCTCTAAAGGGCTGAGCTGTGAAACACGCACTCTGGCGCCCTGCGAAGGCTCAGAGTAGGGTGGGTGGGGAAAGTCTCCCATCATGGGTTTCAAGATGAAAATGGAATGTTGGAAAAAGTTTGCAGAAGAAATGAAAATGGTCTAAGTATTTAAAATACTGTAAGAAAAAAAATTCTGTTGAGAAAATCATGAGTGGAGAATTTTCCAGGGAACTGGGCTTGAATACGTGGCTGTGGGTGTTCTGGTCTTAAGTAGGTGATACTTAGAGCCTGGGTTTTCTTGACCACTTTGTTGTGGAAATTTCTGTTTGTAAGGAACAATGCCGGTTGGTTGACTTCTCTGAAAGTAAATCCAGATTTCAGCACCCTGTCGTGCCAATATATGCAGCAACTTTACACCTTTCTGTGCTGGGAGTGAATTAAGAGGATTCTGGGATTAGTATACTCACTCCCGCATGGATGTACCCAACTGCACCAACCAACGTGACTGACCGAGCTGATGATGCTGGCCTTCTTCCTCACACTGGAAACTCTCAGAAATAGTCAATAAAATATGACACCTCCAAAAAAAACATTAATACATAGGTGATCTTCAGGGAAAGAAAGGGAAATCCCCCGGCACCAGAAATGGAGAAATCAAAGCTGATGCACGGTAAACCTGAGGTTTTAGATCAAGATACAATCTGAGAGTGAAGAAGAGCACATGCTAAAGGCTCACCTAGGAAGAAGGGCACAGTTTTAGACTGCATAAGGAGGAAGCTGGAAAGAGATTCCTACAAAATGCCTGGAGGCAAAAGGCAGCCCCAGCTCTGGAAAGAGCTGGCGATTCTCTGACCACTAGTTTGGGAGCCACAGGTCAGCCTGGCATCTCAGGGGCCTTAGTGGGGGAAACATTCTCTTTCGAGAAACCTAAACTCCAGACCTACTTGAGGGTACAGTTCTAACTTATAGTGTGTGTTGTGCAGAAAGCCAAGCTGAAGAAGTTAAACTGAAGACTGATCCAGAAACCCTCAGTACCACAACACAGGCAAATGTGACACTTCTCTGGAGGGTTCTTCCACAAAACAGATCATGCAAGAATCCCACACCAAAGGAGAGAAAACCCCACTGAAAATGAGCTCAGAGTTAAAAATTTCAAGTGACAAGATGAATGAGTCACCATAAAGAAGTCAGCAATTTCAACAAACAGAGTGATTAGCAGCCCAGCGGCACAGGAATTTGAGTTACTAAAACAAGATAAAAGAAACAAGAAAGTAAGAGACTATAAAATTTGAAAAAGGACCAAATAGAATTTTTGGAAATGAACCAATATGTTCAAACAAGAATGTTTGAGTAACCCCAGTATTGTCTGGACACTTGTTGGACATTTCAGGGCCTGACAAATGTCTGGGTGTCAAATGTCTGAAGGAACGTTTTACATGACTTCGGTAAGCACCCTTGTGAGCAGTACTGTCTTCGAGCCTGGACACAGGGGCCCGTCCTGGGCTCTGCTTTTGCTGTGCCCAGCCCCCACTTGCAGGCCACATTCAGGATACTTGGTGCCCTGCCTAGATTGCCATAGCACAGTTTTCTTTCATGATTAATTATACCTATATAACATGTTTATTGTAGTACAGGTATGTATAGGAACCTGACCATCATATAGAACATAGCTTTCTCAGGAAAACTGAATTTGTCAAAAGGAATTGATTTTGTGTGGGTGGTGTATAAGGGAATGACATGGCCACAGTGGCTTTCCCACTGATGGTCCTACAGAACCACCACTAACAGGGGCATTGGCAATGTCGTCTTGTCAGTATCTCAGGAGTCTGTGTATGGTCCTCAGCAAATGATTTTTTAATTGCCATTTTCAGAGGCATGATTTTTTAAAGTACTTCAAAATAGAATGGTAGAAGGTTCCTGACAATATTTAACCCTTTGAAAAAGGAAGAGAATGGAGATCACATTATTTGTTTTTTTCTTAGTATTTTTTTAACAATTCAGTTTTTGGACTTTCCTCTATCTGTTATGTGTCATAATCTAAGATTGATGTGATTATAGAATTTGGAAGACTTTAGTCTGTTTTCCATATTTCCATATTTTTTCAAAGAAAATGGGTAAGAAGGAATTCATCAGTAAATTGATGTATCAGTCTCAGGATACTGAAGGAAAGTTTAGAATTCAGTGGTGGTGGATAGCTCTTCCAAACGAACTACCTTCCAGGTGAACGGTAACAGTATGGAACAGTCTCTTGTGTTTAAAAATGGTTTTATATTTTTAAATTAGAAAATAAGACTTTCATAAAATTCATTTTTAGTTGTACCACTAGTCTGTTCCCATAAAGTCCGCTATTACGGAATGTATCCAAAAATGGCCATCTTCATCCTCTGCATGGAAGTTGACTGTTGTCTTCAACTGTGTTCTCCTGGGAGGAAGCCAAGTGGACTGTGGAAACACCCATGTTTTTATAATGAAATTCCAAGAAATAACAGCAAACTCCAGATGGATTCAGTCATCTTCCCACCAGTATTTTTGGAGAGGCTAAACTGGACCAACCTACTAAGTTTATTTAGTCACCTTGATCGGTGTTCACATTTTCAGGTTCTGAGCCCTTTATGATGGGGAAACAGATGCTGAGTTATAGTTATGAGTTTTTCAGTGGCTGCCACTGAAATAATTGCAGATCAGGAACCACACAGTCAAAAGTGATCTTCATTGGAAGATCAGTTAGGCAACAATAAAGGTGACAGGAAAGCTGTCTCAGTTTTGTTTGTCTGCTTAATCCTTGCATTTCAAAATTTGGGACACAGAGCATGTGAGAATGCCCAGGTGCACAGTCTCTGCATTTGTTATGTTTCAGATTTTTACCACTTGCCAAAACATGCCTGTTCATCTACAATAATTGGAAGCAACCCATTAACTGTACTCAATTTGTGAAAGTAACAGTAGGGATAGGAAGAGAATGCAAAAAAAGAGAGTCTAGTTTTGGATATTCCGTATTAGATCAAGAAAAACCCTGAATGGGTGTGTATAATGAAAGACTGGGGGTTTTTGGGGGGAAAATATTTTAATACTGCTTAATGGAAAAACTTATGCAGATTAGTAGCAATATGAACAATAGCTATATGAAAATATAAGATATTTTCTCATTTTTAACATAATCATTTAAGAAAAATGTGTCTTCCAAAAGACAAAAATCATTTATGAAGATCATGAAATCTAAAGAAAAGCTCTGGAGGGGGGAAGAAGAGAGACATACCCTTTAAGTTGGGAGAAATAAGGCCGCTAAGGAGAGAGCATATGGGGATCTCTGTGTGTATGCACAGTAACTAAGGAAAGTTTTTCCTCTTCCATGTTGTTATGAATCTAAAACAAATATGGTCACAATGACTGAACAACCCACATAAAATCCATCACTGAATATTTCTCGATTTTAGTTAATAAAGTATGAGCCAAAGTTGTCTCTTTTTATCTCGTAAACCCCATATTCTACCCAACAGCCCATCTCGTCACCCATATTTTCGTAATCTAGCCAGGATCAACCACTTGTCACCAGCTCCTCACCTGCCTGGTCCACCGTGCCATCTCGCCCACACGGTTGCCTTTGCGCCACTCACTGTCCTGCGAGCTTCAGCTCCCCCACAGACTATCTCAGCACAAGCACCAGCATGATCCTTGCAAACTGAAGTCGGATCACTTCACTTCCTAGTCCAAGTACTTCCCAGGGCCTCTCCAGAAATTCAAAGGAAATATAACAGTCCTTATAATAACCAGCCATGCACTTGACCATCTAGAACTGTTATCCACTGCCCTAGGGTGCTCTTCCTTCTCCCCAGGACTCTGTTCTCGCAGTGATCAGCCTGCCTTGCTCCCTCCCGATGCCTACTTTATTTAGAACTGAACCCTTGACACTAAAATCCCTGTGTCCTTTTCCCTTACCTTCTAACATACTATATATTTATTTACTTATTTGCTTTGTTTATTATCTTTCTCACCCGACTACAAATGGAAGGATTTCATGGGTGAACACCCCAGTGCATAAAGAGACCAAGGTGTGTTGTAGGGAACCAGTAAATATCAGAAGAATAAATGAATGAAATATCCAACATATTTACAATTTAGTTTTTAATCATATCACTCAGAAATACTCTCAGAAATGAATTTGGGTTCTGAGTCAATGTTACTTAACAGAAGTTAACACAAAATAATCAATGAAAATTGCTTTGAAACTAACCCCACCAATTAGTTAAGAATGGAAAAAGAACCAGAAATCTGTCTTTTTTGTTTTCAAATAAAATTGTATTATAAGGAACACTTTCCCAGCTGCCAAACCTTAGCTGGACCTGCAGTTCATAAACCCCTGCCTCCTTTGCCCAGGGTTTTTCCAATTCATTAACAAATATATACAAGAAATTGAGTTAATGTGTTTGCTTTTTGCATCACAAAAGGAAAAAAGGTATCATTAAAGGATCTATCTTTAT
The DNA here is from genome assembly GCA_963575035.1 of Avahi laniger. NCBI lineage: Eukaryota > Metazoa > Chordata > Mammalia > Primates > Indriidae > Avahi > Avahi laniger. Next base: position 15,695 of record CAUYSK010049624.1, on the reverse strand, counting down.
ATTGAAACATACCCATGTAAGCTTTTTCAGGTATCTAATATAACCATGGCAAAGGGTCTGTGCTCTGACTTAATCACACCCCACTCCTGGCAAAGAGGAAGCCAAAAATTGGGGAATGGAAAGTGATGCCAGGAAGCTTTTTCCTCTCTAACTTAACAAGGATTGAATCACCACAAATGGTTGTTGCTGTTAACAATCACATAACTGGGAATCACATTACCATCGTGTGCATATTTATAAACCTGAGAACACAAATGCCTGAAATCTTTGGTGCAAATTTTTTATTAAAAAAGCAAATTAAAGATAGAAAAGTGGTCGTGCAAAAAGTCAAAACACCCAAAGAATAAGTAATTATTCCTCATGAATTTATACATATTTATAAAACTGCACAATTTAAGAGATGGCTGGCTGGATGGGTAAATTACTCTCACTTCTGAAGACACTTATAAGTACATTTTCAAGTTTCGTACATAATTAACATGAGGAATAGTGTTAAGAGTGTATCATATACCAAAAATAGGCTTATTATTTGAATACATTTTCTAACTTGGCCAGGAGCAATATAATATAATTACAGTACACTTGAAATGTTAAAGCGGGAGCATTTAAATTGGCAAAGCTATTATGTTAGACTTGTGTGATTAATCTTTGAGAGGAATGGCAAACAGATTTTTAATGAGTTTTAAATGTAAGACTAAGATCGATGGATAGTCCACATTTAGTATAAAGACTGAGGAGTATGCAAATGCGGGAAAGGAAGGTATCCCTGCGAAGTCCGTGCGGGACAGAGGCAGTTTCCGGATGGGTCATTTTGTCGTCCTCTGGCTCGTTTCTCTACATGGTGGTTATTTGCTGCAGACCAGTGTTAAGAAACACACAGATTAGAATCAAAGCATCTCATTTCTTAGTTGACATCTGCAGTTATTAAAAACGACACATAACATAAAAAATAAGTTACTTTCCAAGACCCCAGCGATGGAATTTATTTCCCATTTGTGTTTTTAACTTTACTTTTTATGTTTAATTTTTTTGGTCTTAGATTTTTTATTCATGATGCTTTTTCCTCATCATAACCTATTTCTATATCCTGTTACTATTCAGGAGAAAAACAATTAAATAGACTCTTTCTTCCATAGATGTGTTTATAATAAGCCAAGACTAAAGCCTGAGGCCTCCAATGGTGAGCACGGTCACCGTCAGATGTGTCTCTGCTTCCACACCAGGAATTGGGCAGCAACGGACAAGCGAGCCAGAGAGACCAAGGCCAAGACCGCGTCGAGAGGAGATGCCTGGCACATGTCTGTGCTTCCGTAGGTCAAGTTGAAAGTGAAGGCCAGAAAGCCAGGCCCAAAGGAGGGAGGGCGGTTCCCCAGAGTCCTATGCCTGAGAGGTCATCAAAAGCAAGGAATAGACAACCTAGACCTTAAAATAAAAACTGTGACCTTTCTAATCCTCAGCTCTTCGCACTTGGCCAGGAATTATGCCCTCTGCTTGCTATGATAAACAAAACATGAAGAAGAAGTATGTTTAGGTGTCACTGGGTTACAGTGAGGAGAAGGGGCCTTCATTCCTTAGCACGAAGGCCAAACCTCAGCGACCCTCTGCAGAGGCCTTGAAAGCTCTGTGGCCTGGTCTCCACCTGGGGTGTCAGTCACCCTCCTGCCCTTGTTTTCCTGTATGGCATTTTGTCAGTTCAGTACGGACCATAGGGCTCAATATACCCTGGGTATCAAGTACCAATTGAAATATAATAATGAAACAGTGATACTAATATCATTTTATTCTTATGTAAAGTTTTAAGCTTTACCCAGTATTTACATAGATGCTATATGGTACCTCCCAGAAGCAATGACTTGATCCTTATTTCTTTCTAATCCAAAATTATCTCTTGGAAAATAATTTCCATAAACCTTGAGTGCAAACATTTGAAAGTTTCGTGAATGTCACTCTGACATTTCCTTATGTACAAGGAGTGTCGTCTGAACTGTGCTTAAAATGCTTTCCAGCTTGATTTGACAATACTTGCTCGTATTGTCAAGTATTGACAACAGAACCTAGAACCTGCTCAAATGAGTTAGGTCAACCACACTGAAGGGGCAGAGGTGACACATCCACAGTCAGCTTGACCTGGTGTCTCTAGCCTTAGACTACCCCGAGTACAGTCAGTCTCAGAGTCCATGAAACTGTGCTGGACAGAGACATGCCTAGTTTTAGCAGCTGAGAAGTTCACGAGCAATCCCTGATTCTGCGTCTCAATGGAACTACTCCCACCTGGCTGTTTCTCACTTCCAGGGTTTGTGTTTACATGTTGTCTCAGGTTCTTGTGAAAGGGTTAGGTTTAAACTGAGGCGGGGACTGTTATGCTCTCTGCATTCTGTGTTCATACCTAAGTCCACATGCAGATGAGATGTGAAAATGCTTCACTTATCTATTCATGTATATCCATTCAGTATGTATTTATTCAGGGCACCTGTGTTCCATAAACTGCTAGGGGCTCAAGATTCGACAGTAAACAAAACAAGCAAAGTCCCTGCCTTTGTGAAGATTACACCTGGCAAGGGGAGAAAGAAAATAAAGAACACTAAAGAACAATAAAGCAGAACAAGGAGGAAAGAGTGAAGGGAACGGTGCAATTTTACATACAGTAGTCAGCTAAAGTAAAATGGTATTTGGGCAGAGCCCTGTAGAAAGAAGAGAGGGAGTGAGGGGTGTGTGAGGGAAAGTACTGGAAGTGGCAAGTGCAAAGGCCCTGAGGTACTGGGAGGAGACCAGCCCCCACTAGAATAGCCTGAGTAAGGGCCAGATCCAGGAACTAGCAGAGAAATGCAGACGGGCCACTGTGGAGGGTAGAGCTTCTCATTCAATTAATGGGGACAGCAGAGTAGAAAACAGCAGAAAGTGCATGTTTTGGGTTCTCATACGCAAACACATTTATCAGTATTAAAATTTGAGTGATATCTAGTGTCTCAATATTTAGGTTATTAAGATGTAAATCCAATTCAGGAATTAACTGGACAATTAAGAAAACATAAAAAATATTAGATGTTAATTCCAACCTTTATTCTCTATATTTCTTCCATTGAATTTCTTCCATAGGTCATCAATTTTCTATTTCTTCTTGGATTATTATTTCCTGAGATAGCTTGAATGCTATCAATAGCCCTGTGATCTGAGTGGTAGGCTGTGGGCAAGGAATGCCATGGTCTCACCCATGTTGGAGGCTCCCTCTGACTCTCTTTGTAGAATGGACTGTTGGGGACAGAATGTATGGAGGCAAGACCATTTAATCTGTTGCCAAAGGGGTCCAAGAGCTCATCTCATTCCAGTTAAGTGATCTTGTCGAAACGATGGGTAAATATTATTGTTTTAGGAAGGTTCAGCTTCATTAAAAATTTATGCATGAATTTTGCCATGTAAGAATTTTATCAGAATACATGAGCTTTTAACCATCAGACCCTTAATCATTACATTGACCACAGGTTTGTGAGATGTGAGGAGAAAAATGTAGGATCTGAATTCATTTGCAGGTACTTGCAACATGACATTGGCCTAAACATATTTGTAAAAATCATAAAATATCAAACAGAAACACAATGCTACTAAATACAGTCTTTAAGTGTACCCGCAACTTCTTCCACGTAAAAATTTACAAAGGTTTTGACTTCAGCATTATACAATTCATCCATGTAACAAAAAAAAAAAAACTTGAATCCCCTAAATCTATTGAAATAATTTTAAAAAGAAATTTACAAAGTTTATATTGTCATTAGTTTTACAGTTTTAAATGAGATATCTTTATTCAAGTTTGGGGGATTCATGATATGCAGGGAAGAAGTACTTTCCTTGCTTAATAGAAAAATAAAAGAACTACCTGGAAACATTTTCCATTCTTAGAACAGAGGTATTTAGCAGTGAATGATAATGTCGAGCGTGAAACTTGAGCAACTTTAAATCTATCACCTTATGTGGTGCTTTTGTTTTTGGCTTTAAAAAGTAGCAAAAAGGAAAATATCTTTATCTTTCTCTGTATTGTATTTAATAAGACAAAACGATACCTTTCTGTCAAATGCTGCCAAGTAGAATTTATCATGGTGGGGTTTTAATATTAAGGTGCTACTTATTTTCTACATAAAGTAGCACATTTAAGACTGCCACACTGTTTGCAGACATAAGATCTAAATGAAAATCTAGAACTCTGGTCATTGATATTTTGAAGACAGTGATTTTTATCATCAGCAACATCGTCGTGCTAAATTGTTTTTCAACTTTTTAACTCTGTAGGAAAATAACACCAATAATGAAAACAAAAACTTGTAAGAGTCACTTAATCTATGTCCAGCACTTTCCAGTATTGTCTCATTTCATTTTCACCTTATTTATTTCTTCCCGATGACAGATTTTTCAGTTAGACCAGCACCATAATCTCTACCAAAGTTGCATCTTATGAATGTCCAAGAAGGAGGTAGAACCTGTAATGTTTCCTAAATGTGCGTGGCCATGTTAGGACGCATCTATTAACGTCTTGCAGAACTACTGTTCTCCTAGTCCCATTCAGAAAAGCAATGAACCAGAGATGCAGGATTTGCTCTGTCCCTGGTTTCCATCTCAGCCTTCCCACCTGAGTCTGCTCAGACACTGAAGTTCTCATTCAGGGAATTTCACGTTCAGGGGTCTGTCTGAAAGTCCCCCCGCTGTGAGGCCCGTGTGGAAATGGGCTTTGGGAGAGCTCATCCCTGCATCTGTCTTCCAGGGTCACAGAGTTGCTAGTTTCTCATGTCACACCCCCTGGGAACCCATCAGCCAGCTGGGACATCAGTCCTGCCCCCCTGCGTCCTTGCCTCAGTTGGTATGGAAGAACTCTCATGGAAGTTTCCCAGCATGTTTCCCACAGTGACCGTCTTTCTTGTACATATCCACAGCCACATTCTTGAGCTTTGAAGTAAACAAATGCCAGAGTGTTTCTCTGCCTGCACGTTGGTGAAGGCTAGAGAGAGTGGAGCACTCAAGAGTTGAAAGACTGAGCAAGATGCTTACTTATTAAGGGTGAACACCACGGATGGTTTTGGCTCTTTACCGTATTGACTCATCTACTCTTAATAGCTCCTTTAGAGCCATGCTGTTATTGCGATGTGAAAACATACACAGCTAGTAAGTAGCAGAGCTGGAATTGGGTTGAAGTCCAAGGGCAAGACTCCAGCACCCGTGCAAGTAATACTGCATTGCCTTGCCTCCCATCAACTGTCAGGATTGTTGAGTCTCTAAGGGAGTTGGGAACAGAAGGGGTTACAATCGGAGGGAGGACAGTAGACTCCAGTGCACAGCTGCCATGGAACAAAGGGGACATCCCAGTAATGGAGGCAGATAAAGAGGTGAAGGGCCATATTGTTGGGTCTTGAAGTCACCACAATGATGGCAAAACTCTGCTCTGAAGGATCCCACACACCAGTGTCCTGTGCATGAATAGACAGGTGGCCCAAAACGCCTTCATTTTGGAAATAATCTGGTACAACTCTGTGGAGCTACAGATAATCTACCTCTTCTTTACCAAGGAAGAATCAAAGAGTATTCAGATTTCTTGAGAAGGTAAAGTGGAAAGAATGCCAACTGTGGAGACAAGAGTCCTAGCCTCACCACTCACTAGTTCTGTGACCTTGGACAGATGATGTCATCTCTTGTTATCTTAAAAATATGCATAATACTGCAGAGGGTGTCATGAATTAAATGATGACTTAAATCAATTGTCATACAATTATACTGTGTTGAATTAATATTGTTTCTATATTGTACAGATGATATATATAGCAATTGTGTTATTAGAAAACTCCAAGGTTTGAGACTGTCTATACAAAATAGTTCCTAGACCTTTGCCCTGGATATATTTTTGAAAAAGATAATTTGTGAAAGATTTTTAAATAACAAAACACGTTTGAGACCATCTTCCCAGGTACTAGGATTAAAATGTAAAAAATGTATAACTAAGTGCAGCAGAAGAATCTCCTTGACTCACATGTGATGTAGCTCTCTTCTGGGTCACAGCACCTGTGTCTAGATGCAGGTGCAAAACCATAAATCTGTCCCTAACTTCATGTTGCTGTTAACGGAATATCAGGTAAAGCCCGAGTTTATTCCCAAAATGAGCCTCTGTTCCATCTCCACCATGCCTTCTCTTGCACAGCAAGCAGGCAGGGCTGAGTATGTTTACACGTGAGTAAAACCAACATCATTGTCTCCTTGGTGCAGGGAGGAAAACTAAACACAATCCTTCTTCCCTTGGGGCACATCAAGAAGTAGCAGAACCCATTAAAATCTATTGCCCAGATGATTAAATTAGATTGTAAATGAGTGATGGTAATAAGTACGTATTTGCCCAAGTGGATAAAGACTGAAATATAATTTACAGTCCGTGGATGCTGTATGGTACAAAGACTAATTCATAGTGTGATGGATAAAACTTCTGCTGCCTTTAATTGTATTAATTTAGGAGTATTCATTCACACTGCATCTGAAAGGTTTCATTTTTCCAAAATAAATAAATAAATGCATTCCCATTGCCAACGGGGAAGATTTATGCTGACAGAATCTAATAGCATAAGTAATCTTGTGTTATTTCTCAAGGCGCCTGAGCAAGCATTCTTGGTTTGGATGGAAAGCAAAAATGCTAAACTCTTATTATATATGATCACTTTAATTCTGAGCAGAACAAATCTTCCTTGATAAGCATTAGTTAACATTATTTAAAGTAAAAAGTCATCTTTTCTCATGCCCTTATTTTCTTTCCTGTTGGAAATGTATGATCACTTCCTCAATGACAAAAATGATTGATTTTAAACCAACACATCAAAAACTGAAAGGCAGAAGGGAGGAAGGAGAATCTGGTTCCCAGAGAACTTTCTAACCTGCCTCTGAAAAGATACTTTAAAGGTCACCTCTTGCCATTTAATCTGAAATTTCTGGTGCATACTTGGAAATCTAAATCAAGATCAATCTCATCATAAGAGAGTAGGGGTGTGCCAACCATTTCAGGCATTGTGCTTCACACAAATACACGTGATTTGGACATATTGTTTCCACCAACAATGGGAAGAGTGTGATCATAGCATCTGCACCATGTGATTAAGGGAGCTAGAAAAAAAATTAGGAAGGGGTCCAGAGAATAGTATTATCATTATACATGGCAAAATAAGTAGGATTCTTTGCACAATGCTTTACCTTGGAAACAAAAATGAAAAATAATACTAATTTTCTCTTTCCACTCTGCATCTGAACAAAGCATCTTTCTGTATCTACTTCAATTCCATTTTTCAGTCCTCTACTTGGACTTTTTTACTACCAATGTTTGAATGGTTTAAATGGGCTGATGCCATGCATTCTTCCTATGCCAACCAAAAAACAAACAAAAAAAACCAGATCTTCAGACCTATCCAATCCAGCTCAGAACTTGAGCAATTTAAGTACTTCCAACTTCAATGTTATGATGCAAAAAGGAGAATCAAATTATTTGCCAATGGTCAGTTTTCTAAAACTCAGGAATTTTCTTCTGTTTTTAAGAAAGAATTCAAATGATTTCTCTTGTCAAAAAAAAATGCAAAAAAGTTTCTGTTTTAGATATTCTATTACATTATGTTTTAAGAGTACACAGCATGGAAAAATCAAAAGATTCATCTAAACAAGGAATACATTCAATTTTAATAAAAATCGATTTCAAACATATAAAAACAAAATAAATGTTATGCTAACTATATTTGATTTTATTATGTTTTATAAATAGAGTCCTAATGCCATCTAAGAATTATTATAGAAAATATAGGAAAATCCATATGAAGAGGGACAAATTATTTAATTTGGAAAACAAAAATACCTAAATTGCACAAATGGAATGTTGAATTTGTTTTTAATGAGGGTTTTCTTTTTGGAGAGTATATCATGGCTGGTAATCTGGGTTACATATTCTTTGAATATACTAGGACTGGAATAGAGCCTTTCAGATTGAAATCTCTTCCTATTTGTTGTAAATGATTTCTGGGCTCCCTGAAAGTCTGATATTCTGAGTCCCTAATATTTTGGCTTAATTCCCATAGGATTTACAATAATGACAAGTTTTCCAGTGATTGGAATATTGTGGGATAATGGGAAAGAAATTGTGATTATATCTCAATACACTTAGAAATGACATAGTTTCACATTCTTTTTTGTTTTTTTTTTTTTAATTTCAATAGATGTAGGTGGTACAAGTGTTTTTTGTTACAAGCATCAATTGTATCATGCTGGAGTCAGGGATTTTAGTGTACCCATTACCAGAATGGTGTATGTTGTACCCGATAGGTAGATGTTTGTCCCACCTCCCCACTTCTTAAAGTGTCCTTTCTCCAAAGAGAGCAAAATGTTTTGCAAAACACGGAGGCAGCTTCTAGTGCTGTGGCTGCTGATGTCACTGTCGATCACGTGGTTTTTAGTCTTAGAAATCAGTCTGATATTAGCTATGATCATCATTCACATGTTACCTTGTGATGGTGCTGATGATTTGTTAGTGGAGGAGTTGTATCGGTTAAGAGGAAGAAAGTGTTTTAGGAGAGAGGCATCTTGCAGAGTCCTTGAAATCTGGATGTAAACTCTAGCTTCCTTTGCCACTTTCTAGCTCTGTGGCCGTTGGAATGTCACTTTAGTTTCCTACAGCGTGAGATGGAGAGACGGAGATGATGCCACTTGCTTTTCAGGGTAGTTGGCAGACTGTGAGAAGCATATGTAAGGTACCTGAAATACACCAAGAACTCATCACTGTAGCTACTGAAGAGTAGCATTGATGAGTGCGATGTAAGATGTTTTCTCTAGGAAGCTTTTTCTTCACCCTAAAGTTGATCAGTGTAATATACATATATTATGATGTATTTCAAACACATGCACTTTAAACAAATGTGCACATATTATATATGTTTCAAATTCCAGAATTCTTCAAAATTTAAATGAACTACTTCAAAAGAAGTTTAGGTTCTGTGTCTGGGATTTTTTTTTCTTCCTGAGACCAGCCCGTGTTGTATAAATTACTGGGTATAGATCAGAATGCTTGTGAACAGGATACCCAAAATGAATAGCTAGAATGAATAAAACCATGCGTGATCTCAAGGTCACTCAGCATTTATCTGGATTTTTCTTTTTAAAGAATATAATCAGATATTGTTATGGAATGGTATTCATTGCTGAAATCCAAAACAGAGCTCTTTGTGTTTTAACAGAGCTGAGGTAGAAAGTGAGTTCCCTGGGGGTAAGGAACACCTTTACAACAATTCCCTAACTCTTCCCTGAACATCAGTGTTTCCAGTCACATTTTTTAAATTAATTTCTTGGATTTTTTAAGAAAAATCATAAAATTTTATCCTTACTTTGGGGTATGCTTTCCATAGCAACTTAATTTCTCTTTATGGAGCATGAAATGCATTTCTATTTACCAATATAGTCTCTTCATTAATTCAGAGTCTCGCAATAAAACTATATCAGCCATAATAGTTGAAAGAGTAAGATTTAAAAAAGCAAATATTGAATTCCATTTATTCTTTTTATCGATGTACTCTAGCCTGACTTTTCATCCTGTCCGTGCCTGCGTTGGGTATTTAGCCCACAGGAATGTAATAATTCTTACCCATGCAAACATGTGACATCATTAAAATAAACTAATCCATTTTTTAAAAACTTTCTTCCTGAAGCATGTTTGGCCTTAAAATTTACAATTATGCCCAGGATTATACATAATCACCACAGACTGTATCACTATTGGGGCAAATAAGAGAGGAAAATGGTCCTTGGAATTCAATTGTGTTTCTTTGGTTGTAAATAACTAAAGGACAATGCTGAGTAGAAGGATATGCCACTACATTTATTTTTTTAAATGAAAGAATGTGTAACTCACAGGAGTTGTTCAGTGTGAATAAATCTTAATCAATTTTCTCTTTCAAATTAAAAATAGACGTAGGATTTAGCAAACGTATTAGATCTTGAATGTGCGAACTATATAGATAAAAATAATGTTAAATATGCCTTTCATAATAAATAACATACCATTAGAATTTAGTATTTTAGTCTGATACTATCATAATACAAGTTGAGTATCCCTTATCCGAAGTGTTTGGGACCAGAAATGTTTCATATTTCAGGTTTTTTTGGATTTTGGAATATTTTCATTATTCTTACCAAATCCTGAAATCCGAAATGCTCCAAGGAGCATTTTCTTTGAGTATCATGTCAGCACTCAAAAAATTTCAGATTTTGGAGCATTTCAGATTTTGGATTTTCAAATTTGGGCTGCTTAGCCTGTATTACCATTCTTAAGATACTTGCATATGTGACTTTGCGCACATGTAGTTGGACGTGAAGAATTACACTGCAGTGGGTATGGTTTTTAGAGTTTCTGGTTCTAGCTGTGGTTCTGCTACAAAAGTAGGGTGATGTTGGTGTAATACAATACCTAGAAGCTTCCAGCTCTTGTGTTAAATATGACTTTTTAAAAATATGATACAGGAACAATATTGACAATAATGTGAAGGGACAATACCACATATACCAATTATGATGCACACATGAAAAATAACTTGCATATTAGTATTTTAGATTTATATCTTTTAGTTGAGGGATATGGTTAATTTTTATATAAAATATAAATTTATAATTCTTAAAATTTCAACAGTAGCACATCATAATTTGATAGTCTGTAAAAGAGACTGCCTAAACAAAATTCACTCTTTATATTGATAAATGATTGAACATACTTTTGTCCGAAACCACGAAAGAAACTGTCCATAAATTGGCTGTTCTGGAATGTATTTTTAAGATTGAAATCAGTCTCCTTCTAGAAACTCCTGTTTTGTCTTAAAGCTGTAATAGAAAACCCTGCAAAGAAGCCCACTGTGCACTGAGCATCAGTGGAACAAACCTGGAGATCTGTTGGCTTCACTTCCCCTGCACTAACATATTGGGTGAATGGATGTGACAGTTGACAGTACAGCTCCCCCCACCAGTGTGAGTCATTTTCAAGAGACTTGCGTTTTACCCACTGACACCGTCACTGGAGGCATGGCTGTTCTGCAGCAGAGTGTGACATACACCTCAACACTCTAGTCCTAGGGATTTTTCGGGTGACATATGGAATAATATCTTTTTATAGATTTTATGAGAGAACTTACCAATAGCACTTTGGACTGCTCCAGGTTTCATATGTATAGAGGTCCAAGGAAATTTTGCTGGTGAGATTTACTACATGCCACAGAAATGTAAGGAACGGCCCATTTCATACAAATGATACATAGATTGAGAGAGTCATTGAAGCCAGGATCTGTAGAAGGCAAGGGCTGTGGGCATGAGAAGATGTACAGTTCAGTGTCAACAAACCAGCCCTCGCCAAGTCTGCAAAGGGCTTTTCTAGCACTCAGTTTATGCTAATTCTAAGAAAGGTAGTGTTTTTTCAAAATCTCTAGGAATAAAACTGGAGCAGATCATGCTGTCTGGCAACTGTACGAATGATCAGTTCCTTGGACTGACATTTTATTCAGAAGATACAGTGAAAGCTCTCCTATGTACAGCCAACATTTATTGAATGTCTGTGTGCCAGACAGGGTGGTAGATACTGGGAGCACAGCAGCAGATGAGATAGAAGCTATCTTCACTTTCAACGAGATTATGTTCTAGTGAAGGAGACAGATAATAGGTAACTGAGCAACAAATCACAATTTCATATAGAAATAAAGGACATCTAAAAAAAAATAATAATACCATGTCAGTGTCATGTTGTCTTCATCTTATAATGTGCAACCTCATCTCCCTTCCTGTGGTCCCAGATGGCTCCCGGCCTTCACAGGGCCACCTGCTAGGTGTTCGTGTTAGGTGGGAGAGACTAGCATCTTGATGAAGGGCTGATCCAACTCTTGCTGGACATCAGAACTCCTGATAGCAGTGTGGGTTTTGGCTGGGATAACTCAGCCAAAGTTGTCAAAGTCTGAAGATGCTAAATTCTACCATGAATTCTCTATTCATTTAAGAAAGTTGATCAATTAATTTGTTCAAATACAGGGACTATCATATTATATCTGTAAATAATCTTGAAATAAACGAATGATGTTTTCATGAGAACATGTATTTATACAACCGCATGCAAGAAAAATGAAAGTGAGTTATTTGTGTTTTGATTAGAATTCACTCCAAATGAAAATTTTAGATCACTAGACAATTGTGTTTCTTTGTTCATTCTTCCAGTTTTATTAGCAACTGAATCCAAATTCTAAGATTTAAAAAAAAAGTTATGTTTCAGACAAGAGAAGAATGAAAGCACAAGTATTTTCAACCTTTCAAAGACACTTTAGTATGTGAAATAAAAACTTTGCATTTATATAGTAACACTTGGACCATAACAAAATTCTTTTACTTAAAAGCCAAAAACAAAACAAAACACCAATAGAATATTAATAAAGCCATGAAATCTAACCTCCCTGCAGGGCTCGAAATATCATGATAATATTATCTTTTTTTCTTTTGTAGCTTGTGGATAAGGATGGCTATAGCCCATCTGTGGCTACTGAATTTTTAAAGTAATTTTAACTAAATTTTAAATAATTTAAACTAATTATTTAATAAACTTAGCACATAAATCCATAAACTCAATATTCAAACTGATGATATTCTAGTCCACATATCATTATGAAAGTTATGCATCATTATTAGTTGTGTGCAAATCATTTGGTATGAACAATATCAGTAGAGGTAACAGGTGAATAGCTTGGCTAATCCATGGATGTACACAGTTGGGGAAAACTGAAAATTTATGATTCCACAAACTGATGGATATCTCACCTTCATTTCCTCCACTCAGAAAATTCTGCCTCTCCCTCCCCAAGAATGGTTTCTGTTTGCCTAAGAATGACCAGTTTCACCTCCCAACGTCTGTAACTTCCTTCTTAGGAAAACTGACTACGATATAGTCGTGTATATCATAGCCTCTCTAATAGCTTTGTTAATCTCCATAACTAGTACATCAGACAATCAAGATTCATGGGATGCAATCACAAAGCAGTTTTCTTTAGTTCCTTCTAGTCCTCTAAGATGTATTCAATGGGAGAAACTACTTCCTTGGCCCCTGCTTCTCAGGCAGCCCATGCCAGCCACATGGATTGGTAAAATATCAATACGCTTCTGTTTTAGTGGGCAGTAGCTGTGTGCCTTGAGTACACCTCCCCAGCCCACCCCCAGTGACAGGCCACCCAGACTTGTCCCTTGTGACATTGCCTTCCCAGCTCCATTGCTCAGCAGGTAGAGGGCACAGCAGGTGGCCTGCAGGGCCATCTCCCACATTGCTGGTGTCCATTTCATTCATTGGTGCCAACCCCACACTGGTTGTTAACTATTTTGAATATTTGGATAATACATATTTTTTAAAGCTAGTTTAATTTTTTAAATAGAGTCTCAATTTGATACTTAACAATTCCTACTCCCTAATCATAGTCAAAGTTTCGAATTTCATTCAAAGTAACGAGGATTCATTATCCCTCCAGATAAAGTGTCTGTAGGAGGAACTTTCTTTTTGCTACCTGGGAGGGGGTTATGAACCCCTCCAGATGTGTGTGTGTGTGTGTGAGATTGAGGATTGAGGAGCAGGTAGAACAGCAGAGAGATGGGATGAGCAGGAAAGTTCTAGAACAGCTGACACTGTTGTAAGCTGGACTCCCAACACCAGCACTCCCCCAGCCCTAGTGCCATGACCGACGTCTCTAAGGAACTCTCATCCACGATTCCTCTGCTCAGGGGGCGGGATGTCCGCCAGCCTGCCGCCCACTCCTGCCATAGCCCCACTTCTCTCTCCGCTCTCTGCCTGCCAAGGGGCCCCTCACCTGACTCACGCTCCTGGTACCCACATAAGGCCCCAGGAATCCACTTCCCTTTCCCAGCAGCTCTGGGGTGCAGACCGACTCCTACGCAGCACCTCTTCTTCAGCCCTTCAGTCAGCAGTAGGCAGCCCATCTTTTGCCCCTTTTAGCATTTCCGGTTCTGAGCCAGAATCTGAGGCCCCTGTGTCCCGTCAAATGGTCTCCACAGGCTGGAAGACAGGCAGAGGCACCCCTAGAAGGACTGTGAGCATAGCAAATTGTAACCCGCTTATAAAACTTCTTCCTGTGACAGACAACACCTCTGCCCACATGTCATTGGCCAAAGGCTGTCACATGACTACTCTTCACCCTGTTGGAGGGGTAGCTTCCAATCCTCCCAGGCACCTGGGAGAACTGGAATCGCTGCTAGCATCACCCATGACTGCCATGAATCATGCAACTGGTTTCATTGAAAATTTGCATCTGAGTTTGCACCTCACTTTGGGATCTGATACATGCTATGTCTATGAAGTACTTAAACTTCCATTTAAGTACTCTGTTACATTTACATTTAATTGTTGAGAATGACTGCATTTCAAACTGACATTTTATTTTAGAAAACTGGTCTACTTGCTATCTATAGAATGTACTGCCTAATGAAAAATTTGCATCATAGAAAAATCTGCATTATAGAATACTCACTTTCTTGTTTTCAACTCTGACTTCCAGTAGTTCCACCTCACCAGCCCTGGGATGTGACCATTTTGTCAAAATTCCCGCCCTCTGATTGAAGCCTCCCATAAGCGGGCCTTTATTCGTGTTTTTTGTTTGTTTATTTGTTTGTTTGTTTGTTTTATATTGGTTCACTGGAGGACAGTCTCATTTTTGGATGTCATCAATACAGAATCCCAGGAATGGGTGGCAAAGCTGGGCCTCCATGCCCCACAGAGGCACCTGGGAGAAGCCCACTTTGCTTTGAGGACTCCCATGTTCTCATAGCTTCAGGGAAAGGAGAGACCCAACCTGCCCTTTATTTCCTGGTGTGGATTGAATTGTGTCCCCTAAAATGATATGTGGAAGTCCTAACCTCCAGAAACTACGTGTGATCTTATTTGGAAATAGGGGCTTTGCAGATGTAATCCAAGTTAGGCTGAGGTCATACTGGATTAGGGTGGGTCCTAATCAGACAGAACTGGTGTCCTTATAAGAGGAAGGGACTCTGGACACCCAGACACACGGAGGAGCATGCCAGATGATGACAGGAGGTAGAGATTGAAGTCTGCTTAAGAGGTCTGTCCAGAAAGTATCCAGCCATTGTTAATATAACCAGAAAGGTTTGCACAACACCGATGCCACCTGGCAGCCAAGGAGAGTGGACTGGATTGCGCATGTGTGAACAATGACGCCTTCACTGTACTAGTCAGTGGACACTGGACACAAGTGAGCACTTGTGCTGTGTGGCTGTCCCGTTCAAAATGACCGAGGAAGTAGAGCAACGGGTCTGCATCACATTTTGCGTTAAGCTTGAACATTCCTTCTCGGAAAGTATTTGGACGATTCAGAAGGCTTTTGGCGACAATGCCATAAGGGTGGTGCTAATAAAAATGTGGCACAAACACTTCAAAGATGGTGGAGGATCTGTTGAAAGGGATCCACATTCTGGAAGGCCTGTGACAAGCAGAGCACCTGACAATGTCAAACGTGCACAGGTTAGGTTAAGAGATGCTGGGAGAACTGTGTGAGGTCCCAAGGTGCGTACTTTGAAGAGGACTGAGGTGACATTGTCCTGGGTACAATGTGTCTTGTATCTTATATCTTCTTTAATAAATGTCTCTATTTTTAAGAGAGAAGGAA
>CAUYSK010049623.1:0-13723 GCA_963575035.1 Avahi laniger | reverse complement strand
TGGGCTTTCCTTTGTATGTTACTTGTTTCTTTCACCTTACAGCTCATAGAAGGGCCTCTTTTGTGGATATTTTGGTCAATCTGATGACTGCATGACGTGGTGTCTTCCTATTTGCATTGAATCTCCCTGGGGTCCGTTGAGCCCCTTGTACCTGTATATCTAGATTTTTAGCAAGACCTGGGAAATTCTCCTCTATTAATTCTTCAAATAGCTTATCCAGCCCTTGAGTATTTTCTTCTTCACCTTCCGGAACCCCTATCACCCTCAGGTTCAATTTTTTCACATAATCCCACATTTCTTGTAGGCTTATTTCTTTTCTCTTGATTTTTTGCTCTATCACTGTGACTGACTTATTTAATTGTAAGGAGTTGTCTTCAATCTCTGAGAATCTCTCTTCTGTTTGATCTACCCTGTTCTTGAGGCTTTCCACGGTGTTTTGTAGTTCCCTGAATAAGTCCTTCATTTCCAGGAGATCGGTTTGATTTTTCTGTAATATTTGAATTTCTTTAGTCAATTTTTCTTCCAAGGCCTGGATATTTTTTGTGGTTTCTTTATGTTGGTTATCCATTTTTTTTTTGCATATCAGTGAGTTTTCTTACAATCCACATTTGAAATTCTTCTTCTGTCATTTTAGTGTTCTTAATTTGGTTAATGTCAATTGCTAGGGAGGTGTTGTTCCTCTTTGGGGGTCCACTTTCCATTTGGGTCTTCATACTTCCTGAGTTCTTTCACTGGTTCCTTCCCATCTGGATCAGTTATGCCTTCTTGCCTTTAGATTTTTGTTTGGATAATGATACACCCTGTTTAGTCTCTGAGCCAGTAAGTGGTGTCTGTGGGTGATATTCGACCACACCCTTTATGATGAATCAGTAGATGCAGTAAAAGGGTGTGCAGGATGACCTCCCTGTCAGTAGGTGGCACTTGCAGGGAGGAGCGAGGTGCAGTGCTGTTTTTGGGTCCTGTAGCTAGCTCTTACTCCTCTAGAGAGGCCCTCTTGTGCCTCGGGTGGTGGGTGGGGCTCTGGGATTACCAGGTGTATCCTTATTCTCCACCTCAGTGGGAGGAGTGAGTCTGGGTGGGCCTGGGTTGGGTAAGCCTGCCCTCAGACTCCACAACTGCTGTTATCAGGGTCAAAGGTCTACTCTTTGTTTCTGTGCAAAGCTGCTGGGAGGGCCTTAAATGGCTCCACTCAGCTGAAAGTCTGGACTTGGGGGCTGGGACGGTCCAAGACCCGCACTCTGGAGCAGGTCTTGCTCCTCTCCACTCTCCCCCTCTCCATGGCCTCTCCCAGGCCTCTCCCAGCAAGTGGGAATTCAGGCCGATGGATCTCACCCGGCTGTCACGTGGGCCGGGAGGTTTCCTAACCAGGATCGTAGACTGAGCTGGTGCACAGCCCTCTCTTGGGAGGAGAGTTGCTGCTCCGACATGCTGGTCTGCCCCTGAAGGCACACACTCCTCAGTAGGCTGTTTCAGAGATCTCTCTCTGTGCCCCAGGCAGTGCGATTCTGACCTGATTGTACGAAGTCTGGTCTGCAGGCCTGTCTCCTGGACCCTGGAGATCAATCCCTGACCCTGCCAGGGGGAGGGGTGCTGGTCTTGAATCACCTATAGGGTGCCCAAGCTGGATCAATTTCACTCCACCTTGGGATTTTCCCCACTCTCCTGGAGTCCCCAGGCAAGCAGCACCTGGGAGGGCTGGCGGGCAGGGAGCTCGCAGTCTGAGTACCCCTCAGTCTGTTGTAGGGTCCCAAAAGGAAAGGTCCCGTTCCTTGGAGATGCCTCCGTGTGATGGCTAAATTGTCTCTCTGGGCACCCACAGGTAGGATGGGGGAAGGACAGAATGGAGCAATATGGCGTCTGCCGATAGGCTCGGATCTGCACCCGGGGAGGTGTCCTGAGGGGGCTGGAAACCCAGTGCTTAATCCACAAGAGGCCACTGCTCGCTGGCAGCAGCTGTCTCTGGGCTGGTGTCGGTGGGTCTCTCCAGCTGCTCAGGAGCCCGCCAACAGTCCGAGATGCAAGGGAGGGGGAAGTTATCTGCTCCACCTATGCTTGTCGCTGGTCTCCAAGCCTCTTGGGACCTTTCTCCTTCCAGTTCTCCTCTGCAACATCTTCCCATGGAGTCTCCTGTAGTTTCAGGCACCCTTCCTTCCAACCCTCACCCAATCTATGTTTCTCTGCTAGCTTATTTCTTTCTCTTTTTTCTAAAATTCATCTTTTTTTGCAGAGACACTCTGACTGGAGGCTTTTCTTGTCCGCCATCTTCACTTCTCCCTAATTCTTTCATTTTTAGTCCTAAAATTTTTTGAGGGGGACTATCTTTATATTTTCTATTTCTTTGCCAAGATGTTATCCTTTTTTCCATTTATTTCAAGTATATTTGCAGTTACTTGCTTAAGCATGTTTATAATTACTGTTATAAAATCCTTGTTAGAAAATTCCAATGTCTGTGTCATCTTAGCATTGGTGTCTTGTGACTGTCTTTTCACATTCAAGTTGAGATTTTCATGGTTCTTGGTATGATAAATGATTTTCAATTATATCCTGGGCACTTTTAACATTGTGCTATAAATCTACGGATCTTATTTAAATATTGTGTTTAAGCAGGCCTTCTTTAATACCATTCCAGTGAGAGAAGTGGGTACCCCTCATTACTGTTAGGTGGGCATGGAAGTCCAGGATTCCCACTCAGCCTCCACTGACATTCAATTTTTACTTAGGGGAACTACTTTTTATTCTTTGGTATAAATGGAATTTATGTTCTTAATTAGGCTCCAATTGACATTACTGTAGCTGGGAGGTAGAAGGGTATCTCATATTTGCTCCCCATATAAGCTCCACTGAGACTGTGGTAGACTGGGCCACCTCTTTAGAACTAAGTAAGGTTGGAAGTTGCCTTTGGGGGTGGTGCTGAAATTTCTGACTCTCTACTATGTACCACCCCAGTGTGTAATGGGATGGGTATATTGTTATTATTAGATGGGGGTGGAAATCCAGGTTCCCCATGTGGTTTCCACTGACAACAGGGGTTGGGTATTGTTACCAGCAGGTGGGAATCAAAGTTATACTTTCTTATTTAGTCTTCACTGATAGAACCCTTGTGTTGTAAGGAGGAGTGCCTCTTTATAGCTAGATGAAAGAGGAAGTCTTAGCTTCCCATTTGGCCTTTATTGGTGGGAATGGGGTGAGGTAATATGTTTTTGTTTTGACACTGGCTATAGTAGGAGGATATTGTGTAAAAGGTTGCTGTCTTGATTGGCTGCCCCTTTTCCTGGTCCATTGGATAAAGAAACTGGCTTTATTGTAGATTTATGTGTTTTGGTTTTGTCTGAACCCATTGGCATTTCTGGTTTTCCAGTTTCTCCAGCACCCAGTTCAGGATATACAAAGCAAAAGGAAAACCAACAGACTCATTGCCATGCTAGCCATAGGTTCTTGAGGTCCCTGGGTTCTCTGTTTTCTTTTCTCCTCTATTTGGATTCTTCTCTCTTTGTTTTATACATGATGTTCAATTATGCTATACTTATATAAGGAACAGAGACAAGCAGATCTATTTCATCATGTTTAAAAGTGGGAGTCAAGACAGTGTATATTTTGCATATGGATAGACAAATAGACCAGTGGAATAGAACGAGTCTAGAAATGAACCTATATATATACAGATCTTTGATTTATGACAAAGTTGATATTGCAGAGCAGTAGGGAAAGGCTTCTCAATTAATGGTTCTGGGTCATTTGGAGATGCATATGAAGAAATGAACTTTTTACCATATTTCATACCATGCACAAAAATAAATTGTAGTTGTGTGTGTTTTAATCTAACTATGAAAGGTAAAACTATAAAATTTTTAGAGGAAAATATAGAAAAATATCTTCATGATTTCTTTACAACACATAAAAAGTGCTCGATATAAAAAATGACAAGGGGGAGTACATTGCAATTAAGACATCAACAAGAAGGTGAAAAAGAAAGGTAAGAGAATATATTTGTAATAAATATAACTGATAATGATATATTCAGAATATATAAAATAAAAAAGATGGATGATCCAATAGAAAAATGGGCAAAAGACTCTTGAGAAAAGAGGATATCCAAATGGTTGAGAGACATATGAAAAGTGCTCAATTTCCTTGGTCCTGAGTGAAATGCAAATTAAAACTACAAAGAATTTTCTGGCTTTAATGACATCAAACCAGAAACCTATAACAGAAAGATAACAGGAAAATCTTCAAACACTTGGAAATTAACAACACACTTATAATAATCTGTGGGTCAAAGAGGAAGTTTCAAAGGAAATTTAAAAAATACTTAGAACTGACTGAAAATAAAAATAGAACATTTTTGTGGTATGCAATTTGTGGTATACAATTTAGCTGCAATCCAGCTAAATCAGTGCTACAAGGGAACTTTAAAACATTAAATGCTCACATTGGAAAAGAGGAAAAATCTCAAATCAATAACTGAAGTTCCTACTTCAAGGATCTTGAAAACAAAACAGCAAAATAAACCCAAGGCAAACAGAAGAAAGGGAATAATAAAGATGAGAAAAGAAATTAATGAAATAGAAAATAAAAAATAATAGAGAAAAATCAATGAAACAAAAAAGTTATTTCTTTGAACAGATCGATAAAGTTTTCAAACATTTAGTAAGACTGCCAAAGGAAAAAAAAGAGAAGATACAAATGAATATTATGAATATCAGTAATGAAACAAGGGGATATATATATGTATATATATATATTTACAGATACTACAGTCACTAAGAGGGATAACAAGGGAATATGACAAAGAAGTCTATACATATAAATTTGGCAAATTAGATGAGATGGACCAATTTCCATAAGCTGCAAACTGCCAAAGTCACTCAACATGAAATATATAATCTGAATAGTCCTAAAAAAATTGAGCTCAACATTTAAAAGGATATGAAAAACAAATATGCATGTTCAAATCATCTCACTAGAACACTATAAAGATTTGAAGAAGAATTTAACTAATTTTACATCAGATGTGGAAGACATTATGTCCTCTTGGGGTTTACAACAGAGCAGGGAAAATAAGTCAGAAGCAAATAATTACAAGTGTAATGAGTATTAGGAATTATCTATGCACTCCCATGGCACACTGCATTTCTAAATATTCATCTATCTATATTATAGAGGAATCAAACATTTTTTTTTTTTGGATAGGGATGGGGCAGTATGGGGCTAGGTAGGAAATATAGGGTAAGTGTTCCTAAACAATGATATTTAAACGGTATCTTAAGGATGAGTAAGAGCTGGCCAGGCAAAGAATGAGGAAAGAAAACTCAGACGAACAAGAATATTATGTTCACAGCTGTGAGACAGAAGAGAATATGGAAGATTCAAGGAACTGACAGAGGTCTAATGTGGCTGGAGTAGAAAAAGGGAGGTTGTGAGTGGAAATAGATAAAGCTGGAAAGCCAAACTTGATACTGTAGGTCAAGTTAAGGATTTGGGATGTTATCTAGTGGGTATTTTGAAGCCATTAAGGCAGGGAAGAGATACAATCAAATGTTCATTTAAAATATATCACTGTGGCTATCATGTAGAGAAGGATTGCAGGGGCATAAGGACTGATAGGCTATGATGCTATTATTATTTCATTATGCCAGACAGGTGACAGTGGGAAAGCCCAAATTTATAACTGAGTGTATGGAAGGAGGAAGATGGAATAAAAATATTTTTGAGATAAAATATTAAATAATAGGAGTTACTGTTAGGAGAGTAATGGAGAAAGACAAAATCAGGGAGACTTTTACCTTCCTCTTTGTCTGACAGTATGGTATTGCCATTAATGACATCATCTTCAGTACATGTAAAATTGCTGGGATAGTACCTGGTATGTAGAAGGTGCTCTGAAAATGTGAACTCCCTTATTTTTTAGCAATATAAACAAAGCAAAAACTAAAGCCTGGCACTCCCATTCTCTGGACAGCAATTTCTTCACTGAAGGGAATCTTGGGAGACAATCAACCTCTGAGGCCTCCTACTCCTTCCCCTTAACTTAATTTCCACTGTCTTTTCTTGTTTCCCTGGGAAAATAGGTTGCTTCATGAAGGGTACCCTTGACTATAGTGAATCTTTTCTCTGAGAAGGTATAGCCATTCCTGAGGGAAAGTGTTGTTATGAAGCAAGTGGTAAGTTGATGATCACCCTTTGATGAGGCCTCTAGGATACTCTGACATTTTTATAACTTGATTTCAAAGAGGTGGCCCAAGAACCCAGTCCCAACTGCCCCTATGGTCTCCTCAGTTCCAGAGTCCCTATGACTGAAGAGGGACGTTTGGCCAGTGGCTTGTCCTATGTCACGGTAAACCACCATTCTTTTTCTCTTGGATGGCTGCTTCTACCTATAGAGGGAAATGGCTGGGAAGGAGTCCAAAGTAGAGAAGACTGAGAGAGGAATGCAAGAAAAAGTTCTGTCTAGAAAGAAAGATAAAATCAGAGAATGCAGTGGATTTCTCTACCCAGGGATAAGGAAGGAAGCTGAGTAATGGAATAAAGAGACATCAAGGAGAATAAGGGCAAGAGTAAACAAAGATGGGGGAAGAAAAATAACTTATCTTTAGGGACTCATTCTTGGATGGACAAAGTTGGAACTCTGAGAGACACAGCCAAAAGGAACCCATGAAACCTAAGAATAAGCACTTTGTCTTAAGTGGGAGATATATTGACTGGATGTGTGACTTGGAAATAATCCTTCCCCTCTCTGGACTTTGGGAGGCCCAGTTGTAACATGAGATGTTGGGACAATAAAACCTCTAAACTCTGGTGATATGTGATTCTAGACAGAGAAAAGGAAAGAAGAGGATCATATAAGATAAATGAAGTCACTTAGTTATTAGACCATTTTCTTTGGCAGTGGAGAGAATAGAGGGTAGAGGGGCACAGAAGATTGAGACCCCTTTCAAAAGATACCATGCGTAAAGCACTTGGCACAACCCCTGGCAAGTAAATGTAAGATTTACTTGGGCACCCACCAGTGGACTCTTGGGTTTTTACTAAGTACACCTCAAACTTGGATTTTGGCTTTGGCTACAGTGCCTGTCCCGATTCCTTAAAACTCTTTTCTCATCTCTTGGCTGGTCTGGAAGCTTTACTTACTCAACTGATAGCTAGTGTCCTCATGGAGGATACACAAAAAGGAAAATTATGAAAATCTCAATAAATTGTGCTTAGACAACCAAAAAGAAAAATGTAAGTCTAATACATCACTTCAATAGCATCATTTAATTAGAAGAGAGCAGGACCTGTGGGCGGAAGCTTGTTAAAACAGATTTGAGTTTAATATAAGAAAGAACATTGTAGCTGCCTATTTTAGTCTGTTTGTGCTTTTATAACAAAATGCCTGAGACTGAGTAATTTATAAAGAACAGACTTAAAAAAATTTATTTTCTCACAGTTCTGGAGGATAGGAAGTCCAATATCAAGGCACCAGCAGGTTCAGTTGTCTGGTGAGTGCTGTTCTCTATTTCCAAGATGGCGCCTATTACTGCATCCTCTGGCAGGAAGGGACACTGTGTCCTCACATGATAAAAGGTGGAAAGGAAAGAAGGCCAAACACTGAATGCTACGTCAAACCTCTTTTATAAGGGCCTTAATCCCATTCATGAGGGAGGAGCCCTTATAACCTAATTACCTCTTAAAGACCCCATCTCTTAATACCATTACACTGGCAACATCTGATTTTTGGAGGGGACACATTCAAATCCTAGCACTGCCTCAGGGTGGTAATGGGGACCCATCATCACGGGTGACCACGGGATGAGTTTTGGAAGGTAAGTTTACATCTTTTATGGTACTTTCTCTCTTTTCAGGTTGTATTTGTTAGGAAATTTTAAATAGCAAGGTAAATGAGTGCCTGAATTAGTTTAGGTTAGACCTTGCTACGTTGAGGTGACTTGGAGTATATGGAGGGTATGGTACTGAGGCAGAATTGTGTGACCTCAGGGAGAATGAGAATGATGACTTAGCATCATTCAAGATATAATCATAGTTCCACTGATCCAGGCATCCATTTGATCTACCTAAGAATATGTTCATTTCTCTCTACTGCCTTCTCTATGTACATGCCATGGTTATACTTCCAAAGTGAGGAGGATCTGATTGGATTAGTTTGTTATTGGGCTTCACATAGCCTTTGCCACATAGGCTTCTGACTCCTTCTTATTCAGCCTTTGGATCAGAGGTATCTTGAGGCTCATGGATACCTTCAGGATGCACAGATTCCCTGAAATATTTGGAAAAGTATAATCAATATGCAGATTTCTCAGGAGGAAAGTATTTCATTAGAAGTCAAGAAACTCAAGTCTAGAAAAATTTTTTTGGTTTTGGCACGAATCCCTGATTGAATCACATGTGTCTGGGGGTCAGGCTATCAGGGCCCTGAATCGCAAGGCATGGTAATCTTACATAGAAACAACTACTTAGAGCTGCTTATTCAGAAATAGTCAATGTAAGAGGCAGACATACAGAGCTTCATGTACTGTACATCTGCCAAACAGGTCCTATCTAATCTCCAAATTCTGAAATTATAAATTATCATCATCCTCACCATCATCATATGTATTTATTGAGTATTTACTATGGACTAGATATGCTGACATCCTCTGAGACAGGCACTATTATAATTTTCCTTAAGCATAAAAGGAAACTGAATGTTAGAGAAGTTAAATAGCCTACTCAAGGTCACATAGGTACGAATTGGTAGAGCTAAGATTTGAATTTATGCAGTTTCTGAATTCAGAGCTATGCCTCTTAACTACTAAACCACAAATAATATCTGCAATTTATGTATATAAACATTGTTTATATACATAAAAATCACTATTGAAAACAGGACTATCAATCAAAATAACTATTTATTAAATTGGAAAAAGGCATGCCCAAGAGCCTGAGATGAGAAATACTTCAACTTCTTACTCTTGGGAGGTTGCAAGATTGAGGATACTCCTGTTGGCTTCATTGTCTGGGAAGATACATCATTATGTCAAGGATCCTAAAATATGCATACTATTTGTCCAGAAAATATCTTTCTAGGAATATTTTAAG
The DNA here is from genome assembly GCA_963575035.1 of Avahi laniger. Lineage (NCBI taxonomy): Eukaryota > Metazoa > Chordata > Mammalia > Primates > Indriidae > Avahi > Avahi laniger. The sequence continues at coordinate 4,648 of CAUYSK010049623.1, read as the reverse complement.
GCAAATATTAAGGATAACCATAAAGATTGAACTATGGTGGCCCCCTCCAAGCATTCTTTTTTATTATTTTTAAAATTTTGATGCATTAAAATTTACTTTTTTGGCATACAGTTCTATAGGTCTTATAACCACCAGCATAATCAAGATGTAGACATTATATCACTGATAAAATTATTTTGTGTTGCTACTTTTTAGTCAAGCCTTCCACTCACCCCCAACCTCCCTAAGCCATTCCTATAGTTTTGCCTTTTCTAGAAAGTTTTACAAATGAAATTATACAGTACGTAGTCTTCTGTGCATGGCTTCTTTTGTTTAGCATAAATAATTTAAGATTCTTCCACATTTTTACATGTTTTATTGCTGAATAATATTACATTGTATGAGTGTACCAGTTTGTTTATCCATCATCAGTTGAAGTAAATTTGGATTGTGTCAACTTTTTGGTGATTATGAATAAAGCTGTTATAAATATTAACTCTACAGGTATTTGTGTGAATATAAGTTTTAATTTCTCTTGGGTAAATGCATAGGAGTGGAATTACTGGGCCATATATTGAGAATATGTTTAATTTTTTAAAAAACAATTATTTCCCAAAGTGGCTCTATCAATTTGCATTCCCACCAGCAATATATAAGAGTTGCAGTTGTTCCTAATTCTCATTAGCACGTTATATTGATGTCTTTCTTTTTAGAAAATAATTTCACCATTCTCATAGGTGCATCCCACTATGGTTTTAACTGCATTTCTCTAATGACTAATGATGTTTAACATTTTATCTGTTAATAGTGGCCTATAAATTTCAGAGTAAAGACATTCAAGTACAAAGTAGTGAACTTTTATTGTTTAATAAAACAACTTTATCAATGTATAAATTCACATATAATAAATCGCACATATTTCAAATATACAATTTAGATTTTTTCTGCACAGCAAGTGAAACAATAAACAAAATGAAAAGGTAAGCCATGGAATAAGAGAATATATTTGCAAACCATATATCCAATAAGGAGTTAATACCCAAAATATATAAGAAACTCACACAACTCAATAACAAAAATACAAAAAATATAGTTGGCAAAGGACCTGAATAGATATTTGTCTTATGAAGACATAGAAATGGTCAATAGGTATATAAAAAGGGGCTCAACATCACTAATTATTAGGGAAATGCAAATCAAAACCACAATGAGGTATTATATCATACCTGTTAGGATGGCTATTGTGAAAAAGACAGATAACAAGTGTTGGTGAGGATATGGGGAAAAGGGAACATTTGTACCCTGTTGGTAGGAGTGTAAGTTGGTACAGCCATTATGAAAAACAGTGTGGAGGTTCCTTAAAAAATTGAAAACAGAACTAGCATATGATCCAGGAATTCCACTTCTGGCTATATACTCAAAGGAAATGAAATCAGTTTTGAAGAGATATCTGCACCCCCATCCATGTTCCTTCCAGCATTATTCACAATAGCCGAGATATGGAGACAATTTGTCTGTTGCTAAATGAATAAATAAAGAAAAATGTAGTGTATGTATTAAAAATATAGAATATGTACACAATGGAGTATTATTCAGCCATAAAAGAAAGGAAATCTTGCCATTTGGGACAACATAGACGAACCTGGAGGGCATTATGCTAAGTGAAATAAGTCAAACACAGAAAGACAAATACTACATGATCTTACTTATATGTGGAATCTAAAAAAGTTTAACTCATGGAAACAGAGACTAGAAGGGTATTTATTAGAGATGGAGGGGAGATGGAAATGAGGAAATGTTGGTCAAAGGGTACAAACTTGTAGTTATAATATGAATCAGTTCTGGAAACCTAATTCACAGCATGGCGACTATAGTTAATAACAATGTATCATTATAATTGAAATTTGTTAAGAGAGTCTATCTTAAGTATTCTCACCTCACACACAGAGAAAACATTACTATGTGAAGCGATGGATATGTTAATCGGTTTGATTGTAGTAATCATTTCACAGTGTATATGTATATAAAAACATCATACTGTATACCTTTAATATGTATATTTTGATTTGTTAAATATATCTTAATAAAGCTGAAAAAAGTGTGTAATTTGATATGTATATACCTGTGAATTTGCAAATTTTTATCTTTCATCTAATTAGGGAAGTTTTTGGACATAATTTCTTCAAATATCTTTTCAGCACAATAGCTTTTTTTCTCCCTTTCTGGAACTCCAGTGTCATAAATGTTACACCTTTTAATATTATTCCACAGGCCTCTAAAGATCAGTTAATTTTGCAATGTTTTTTCTCTCTGCTTTGCAGATTGGCTAATTTCTATTGACGCTTCACTCTGTCATCTCTATTTTACTATTGATCCTATCTAATAATTCTTTTTTTAGTAAGATATTGTATTTTTGTTCTAAAATTTTTATTTGGTTCATTTTATAATTTTCATTTATCTACTAAAAATATCTTCCTATTAATTTCAAAGTTTTTACTTCATAAAGTATGATTATACTAGCTGCTTTAATATCTCTGTTTTATCATTCCTGCATCTGGGTCATCTCGTGATTGACATCTGTTGATTGTCTTTTTCCTTGAGAATTGGACAATTTTCCTAATTCTTTCTATGTTGAATAACTTTGGATTTTCTTCTGGATGTAGTGAATACTATGGTGAGACTCTAGATCTTGTTTTTTTTTTCTCTTTCAGCATATTATGGGGGTACAGATGTTTAGGTTACGTATGTTGTCCTTGCCCCCCCTCGCCTCCTAAGTCTGAGTTTCAAATATGTCCATCCTTCCGGTGGTGCGCATTGCACTCTTTGTGTATGCATATACATGTCCCCTCCTCCCCCTTCCCCTCCCTCTCCCCACTGCTTGACATCCAATAGATGTTATTCTTATATGTACACTTATGTGTTGATCAGTTAATACCAGTTTGATGGTGAGTACATGTGGTGCTTGTTTTTCCATTCTTGGGATACTTCACTTAGTAGAATGCATTCCAGCTCTATCTAGGAGTATACAAGAGGTGCTATATCACCATTGTTTCTTAAAGCTGAATAGTACTCCATGCTATAAATATACCATATTTTATTAATCCACTCATGTATTGATGGACACTTGGGTTGTTTCCACATCTTTGCAATTGTGAATTGTGCTGCTATAAACATTCGGGTGCAGGTGTCTTTTTGCTAGAGTATCATTTGTTCTTTTGGGTAGATGCCCAGTAATGGGATTGCTGGATCAAATGGTACTTCTACTTGTATCTCTTTAAGGTATCTCCATATTGGTTTCCAAAGAGGTTTCTCTAGTTTGCAGTCCCACGAGCAATGTATGAGTGTTCCTATCTCTCCATGTCTATGCCAACAATTATTGTTTTGGGACTTTTTGATAAAGGCCAGTCTCACTGGAGATAAGTGATATCTCATTATGGTTTTAATCTACATTTCCCTGATGATTAGAGATGTTGAACATTTTTTCATATGTTTTTTGGCCATTGTTCTGTCTTCTTTTGAAAAGTTTCTGTTCATGTCCTTTGCCCACTTTTTGATAGGGTTATTTGATTTTTTTCTTGTTGATTTTTCTGAGTTCTAAGTAGATTCTAGTTATCAGCCCTTTATGGGATTTGTAGCATGCAAAAATTTTCTCCCATTCTGTGGATTGTCTGTTTGCTCTTGTGAGAGTTTCTTTGGCTGTGCAGAAGCTTTTTAATTTGATCAGGTCCCATTTATTTATTTTTGTTGTTGCTGTGGCTGCCTTTGGGATCTTCTTCATAAATTCTTTGCCTAGGCCAATGTCTAGAAGAGTATTTCCAACATTTTCCTCTAGAATTTGAATAGTTTCCCACCTTAGGTTTAAATCTGTTACCCAGTGTGAGTTGATTTTTGTGAGAGGTGAAAGGTGTGGATCCTGGTTCAATCTTGTACATGTGGCTATCCAGTTCTCCCAGCACCATTTATTGAATAAGGATTCTTTTCCCCAGTGTATGTTTTTGTCTGCTTTTTCAAAGATTAGGTGGCTACATGAGGATGGTTTTATATCTGGGTTCTCAATTCTGTTCCACTGTTCAATGGCTCTATTTTTGTGCCAGTACCAAGCTGTTTTGATTACTAAAGCCTTATAATAAAGTTTGAAGTCTGGTAAATTGATACCTCCCATTTTGTTTTTATTGCCTAGAATTGTTTTCGCCATGAGGGGTGTTCTTTGGTTCCATAAGAAGCCTAAAATTAATTTTTATCCATCTGCAAAGAATGATGTTGGTATTTTAATAGAGATTGCATTGAATCTGTAGATCACTTTAGGTAGTATAGACATATTAACAATGTTGATTCTGCCGACCCATGAGCATGGTATGGTTTTCCACCTGTTTATATCTTCTGCTATTTTCTTTCTCAATGTTTCATAGTTCTCCCTGTAGAGGTCTTTTACTTCCTTAGTTAAATATATTCCTAGGTACTTTATTTTCTTTGTTGCTATTGTGAAGAGAATTGAGCCTTTGATTTGGTTCTTGGTATGACTGCTATTGGCGTATATGAAAGCCTCTGATTTGTGTGTATTGATTTTATATCCTAAGACTTTACTGAATTCATTTATCAATTCCAGGAGCCTCTTGGTTGAATCCTTGGGTTTTTCTAGATATAATATCATGTCATCAGCAAATAGTGA
>CAUYSK010049614.1:0-16208 GCA_963575035.1 Avahi laniger | reverse complement strand
GGCATTATACACGGGGTGTTGCTGATCTATTGTCACCTTGCTGGCACGGGGCAGTCCTTCACCTCTGGCTGGATCTCCTTCTTTAGTGTCTAGGAGTCCAAGGCCTGGGGACAGTTCCCCAGTGAAAGGCACCAGCATCTTCTGCAAGTCAACTGAATTGCTGAGGTTAGAGTTGGTGAGGGTCAGACTTACAGTCATTTGTCCTCCCTCTTGCCCCCTTTGTGTCCAGCTTTCTTTCCCAACTGTTGGTCCTAACCTCCAGTCAGCTGAGTGCCACCAGTACCTGCAATGGCAACAATATTCCATAGACTTTTTCACCAGTTCCTACAGTTTTGTAAGATGGAATCACTCTAATAAACCCTGACTCCATGTCACTCTGAGTGGCTCTGCTTCCCTGATCACGTGCCAGCTGCGTTGGAGCCTGTCACCCACCCAACTGTCAGCCCACCTCCCAGCATCAATCACTAGGTGATGTGCACTGTGCTTGAATGTCCTCAGAAGGTGCAGCTCTGTCCTAAATAGACAGGCTTTAGAAATGAATACACAATTACATGTGAATTCTTGTTTTATCGAAATTTGCTTTGAGTAAAATGGCAGTCCCTTATCTACTGACAGAGTACCTTCTGAAAGCTTTCTTTGTTCTTTCTTTTTCTTTATTGAATTATTTATTCAACATAAATTACTTATATCTTTCTTTTTACTTATTTTTCAAAGGTGATCGTGTGGGTATTGAAAAATTATAATAAAAAAATCAAAATCTTTACTTTTTTTCATGCTTGCATTTCAATTTCTATTGGAGCAATAATTTCCTTTTTTTATTTCAGAATATTATGGGGTCACAAACATTTTGGTTGCATGAATTGTTTTTGTATGAGCACAACTACTTTGCCTGTGAATTTCTTAACTAATGATAGTCTAATTTTCATAAAATTACTAAGTACTCTGGTGGCATGGGTTGGCTTGAACACACTGGTGATTTTGTTTACTCTTACTCAGCCATTCTGGGGAGGGACTGGCCCTTATAGAGGAAGTAATACCCCTTCTCCAATGTTTCTGGTTCCCCATTTTATTACCTGCCTACACAGAGGGGAAAAGGCAACATTTCTCTTAGAGTCCCAAGAGAAACGTTTTTTAGACTTCATCTATATAAAATATTTCTTGTATGTTTCCATCATTAATATCATTAATATCATTTCCACATGATTATTGCAGCTAATGATTGTGTAAGCATCCCCGATCATGTGGAAAATTAAAGATGCTAAATTAAAATATTGACACTGATGTTAGTAAGTAATGATCGTTTATAAGATGTCTGCATTTTAGAAGTCTTTGTTTACTTAAGCTTTTAAAAATTGAACTTTATGTATCTTTGCTGTATAAAATGAAACATGTGACACTGACTTTGAACTTTGTATAGTGCTTAATGGCTTTTATTATATGATACTTTTATGAAGCAAATATATTGGTCATGGGAGCAGTCTTCTTACTGAATCTACTTATATTTTCAGAAACATACCTTTAGTCAGAGGCCTAGGACAGTATCTGACCAACAAAAAACATCCCAAAATGTTGAAGATTACAGATGGTCCCCAACTTATGATGGTTCAACTTAACAAACGATTTTTCAAGTTTACAGTGGTGCAAAAGCGATATACATTCAGTAGAAACTGTACTGTGAGTACTCGTACAACCATTCTGCTTTTCACTTTCAGCATAGCATTCAATAAATTATATGGGATAGTCAACACTTTGTTATAAAATAGGTCTTGTGTTAGATGCCCAACTGTAGGCTAATGTAAGTGTTCTGAGCACATTTAAAGTAGGCCAGGCTAAGCCATGACGTGCAGTCAGTTAGGAGTATGAAATGCATTTTCAAATTACAATATTTCCAACTTAGGATGGGACATAACCCCAATGTAAGCGGAGGAGCATCTTTGTTATGGTGATTTTACACGGAGGCAATGGTAGGAAATGGAACCAGCTGTTCGAAAGTATAGTTTGTTTGTAACTTAAATGTTTATGTGTCCAATCTGCTTGTGAAATTTGAAATTTTTAGAATAACTATATTATTTGTCTTAATGTTGCAGTAGGTTTGTCCTTGATTCATAGGCCTCAACTATCTATAGGAGCAACAGTTTGTATCTGAAATTATTATAAAGGGGTTTGCATATTAGAAATATGTCTGTCAAGGTTCCATTATTCAATAAGGTCACAGCAGCAATTCTGATTAATGGAAGCTGATTCTTGACGGCTCTGAGGATACTTCCCAGATATATCATTGTAACAGTTTTACAACAAAGAAAACCTTTAATTTCCTTACTGGTAAAATATAGGTAATAATCCTTGCCCTGTGGATTGTAGTGAAGATGAGAGAAGCTCCTGACTTACCTGGATGAGAAGGACCAGATGGAGATAAGACCGAGATGCCAGGACATCAGCTAGCCATTGTCACTATTCTAAGCAACCTGCTCCTGCCTGCAATCCTTGCAAGAGACAGGACTCAAATTTGCCATTCTGAAACAACCTGTGAGCCACAGGCTCATTCAGGATTATTTGAAACCATAAATATTAAATCTGAGACTAATAAGAATCTATTGAATAGTTGTAGTGGCATTTTCTCAATGTTATCTTTTTAAAAATAAATACAAGTTTGAAAGCTTCAGCCCTGAACATCAGATCAGTACACTTAAGTTGCTAAACAAGAATGGCAGAACATGATGCAAGGCTGTAGTTCAGAAATCCCAAGTGTACCTGTGAGAGTAACAGAAAGTTCCAAATCAGAAAGAAAAAAAATTTACCATCACCATTCAGAATTCCTAAAGCGTATTGAAAGTGCATAGGTTTAAAGTCTGTTTTTGTTTTAAATACCCTGATGGAATAGACCAGTTTGGCAGTCTGGAAAAGAAATTTAAAAACTCAGCTGTCAGACAAATATGTCTCTAGGAAGAGACATACCGAGAGAAGGATGTAACTGAGAGAAATAAGACACAGGCTTCAGGTTTCCCTCTTGGGCTACTGAGAAGAATGAACAGCACCGTTACATGGAGAAAATGAATTACAGAACCGTATAATTATTTGTGAGGCTCAATGATATAATGAATTCGCTTGCACTGTTTGTATGTTACAAGATTTTATGTGTGCCCACCTCTCCTTGTCCTTAGGCTATAAATTACCAAGATTGTACAAACTTGGCCTTCTTGTTCAGAAAGTTTGTAGAATTTGTCATTTCAGAAAAACAGAAGCAAAAATGGGTACAAATCATTGGGAAGGGTTTGGTTTTGTTTTGTTTTGCCTGGGTTTTTGTTGTTGTTGTTGTTGTTTTGTTTTGTTTTAAAGACAGTCAAACCCCTGAGAGAGCTCTTGAAAATAATAGAAGTTTAGGATTGGAAAGGACCTCCAAGGTCTCCTTGCCCTATTGGAGGAACAACCAGACCCATCAAATGTTATGCAGAGAAAGGTTTCCATGATCTAATAAATTGGGAAATCCTAATTCTCTCTAGGAGAGTAAGAACTCATATTAGTGTGTTAAAGGCTCTGATAAGTTCTGCACTAAAGAAATCATTTTAAGTTTAACCTAGTGATTTCCAGACTTTTTTGGCCAGAGATCCCTTTTATGCCCCCTTAAAATCTATGCATACTTGTAACTGTTTAATCCGAATCTGAATTTGTCCTTAGTACCTTTCTACTCAACCTGTGGTCCTTAGACGAATAGCATCTGCATCACCCAGGGCTTGTTAGAAGGGCAGAGTGTAGGCCTAGTCCCAAACTTATCAAATCAGAATCTGCATTTTAATAAGATTCTCACGTGATTCACATGCTTGTTGAAGTTTGAGAAGCACAGGTCCAGTGTTCATTTTGATCTATCACCTTACCTCCTTGAAGTTAGGAGCCTGCTGAGGAAATACTTCATGGTCAGCATTTAACACACTGACTGCCACACTAGAAAGAAAAATATTTCCATGGGGCCATGATGTTTTATTAGGAAAACAGAATAAACACTCCGAAAACAAAATGATCCTTTCTAATTTAATGAAATATGTGTTATCTTTTATTGTTTTCCATGTGTGAGTGATATGCAACTTGCAAAATAGTTCTTGTGGCTCCCAAGGTGAAGAGATGTGTGAGTTACATATGCTTTACCAGGCCCCAGGTTCGAAACTAACATGAGTTAAATACAACTCACATGATAGTTATTGATGTGTTTAGCAATCTGGGAACTGAGGCAAGTTGTATCTGCAAAGGGTATCTGCACATGGCGCTTCTCTCGTTTCTGTGATGCCGGGAGATGCCTTTGAGAGGCCTGAGTGAGTCTTTACAACCTGTTCCATTTGTTTAGTGTGCTGTGAGTGATGAAATTCTAGATTACAAATAGCAGACAGACAAAGAAGCCTGTGGTTCTTCCCAGGCACAGCGTCAGCTGGTGGAGTTTAGAGAACCGGATGTATTGAACAGAAATCAGAATGAGACTAACACTTCAAGAAGATTTGCATATGCACAAAAAGGGCAGGGGAGTCCAAAATTACAGCTTGCTTTTCAAATATGATTATTGGTTTGTTCTGACAGATGAGACATTTATGATGAATCAAAACACTTCTCATTATGCCAAATGCCCATAGAAATAACTCTATCAGAAACAACCAAAATGTATGCAATTGACCCACAACAGGTAGAAGGCCCTTTTTTAGATACTGGAAATGGTCTGTGATAGTGGTTACACAGGTTATATGCATTTGTTGAACTCAGCACATTATTCACATAAGGTCTGTATACTATTTCACTTATAATAATTATACCTCAATAAAAAAATAAAGCATTTGTCTTATGAAATTTGAGTATAGCTAATATTAGATGCAGCAATATGAGCTGTCAAGGATACTTTGATGGAAATATGTATTTGGAAATAAATATCCTTCACTTGGTGTATGGACAGTTTTTTATTGGAGAGAATAGCCATTTTGTAGACAGTTGACATTGACCTCATGGGCGTGTCAATCAGCAATGCCCGCTCTCCAGAGAAGCCACACTCATGGCACATGGGGTTGTAGCATAAGCTCTGGAGAAAGACAGTCTGAGTTCACATCTAGTGCCAATTCCTGGTGATCCAGGGCATGTGACTTGACCTTTTTGTGCCTTAGTTTCTTTATCTGTAAAGTGGCAATGATAAAAGTATTTCCTTCACAGGGATGTTCTGAAGACTAAATGATTTAATATTTGGGAAGACTCTAGAATAGTCCTGCATGCAGCAAACACTATATACCTGCCTATTAGATAAATACAATGGCTCCAATAAACTAGCTACGACCACCATTATTGTCATCTGAAACTTATCACTATTTTAGATGATCATATTTTGAATCATTTCTTTGCATGTTATTGTCTGTCACCCACCCACCTACTTCATGAGCCTCAAAACATAAGGAACGGATCTGTTTTGTTCATCATTGTACTCCTGCGGCCCCACACCAGTGTCTCCCACACAGTAGATGAATAGTAATACATTGAGTGAATGAATAAACGAAATGAGGTTTAAACAAAACCAGTTCTTAAAGAAATGAGTCCCATGATGTAATCTCATTTCTTTAAATACCGATTAAATTTTTATGTACTTATCCTGTGCCCTGAATGACAAGTAAACACCTTACTGGGACTGATGATTAAGGATGTCTCCTGAATAAATGAGGAGGCTCCACTAACTGGAAAACCCAAGACACTAGCCTTACAGGTAGAGAGAGGGAGCTGCCAGTGCACAGCTTTGAGACCCAAATGCTTGTAGCATGTCCCAGGATCTGAAGAAGATTCATATATCAATATTTACACTAAGATTATATTTGTTCCCAGAGACACTAAAACCTCTACTTTTAAGAATACTTAAAAGCTTAGCAAAGATATTAATTACACCATATAATCAGGCAAAATTTACCTTTTTTCCCTTTAGGATGGTAGATCAGCTAAGATTAAGCAATTTATACTATGATTAGTAGGAAAGTCAAATTAACAACAGAAAAGTTTGACCTTCAGATTTGGCAAATGATACATTTCCATTAACCCCTGCACCTGGCTTCAAATTCCATTAGGTAGGGTCTTTATCATACTTATCTATGCATCATTCAGGGCTCCTCTGAGTATCTTATACTTAATAAGTACAATATAGGTATAACCAAGCTAAATGAATTGAATTTGAAAGTGTAGATGCATGCACAAGAGTTTGAGACCCAGGATTTAAAATAAGGCTTGTATTTTTACCAAGGCTCTGCCTGCTGGAAGGACAGAGGGGTCTCCCATACAATCTGGAAGTTCAGCTCACTCTTTATATCTCACAATTCCTTATTGGCCTTGCTAGGCCTACAGTTGATCTTTAAAAAACTCTAACTCTCTCTCTCTCTCTCTCTCTCTCTCTCTCTCTCTCTCTCTCTCTCTGTCTCTCTCTCTCTCTCTCTCTCTCTCTCTCCCACACACACACACACACACACACACACACACACACACACACACACATACACACTGCAGTAATGAACAGTGGGGTTCACCTTGAGTACCATTAGTTATAAGCTACTCAGGGCAAGAGTGTACAACACTGCAAAATATATATTGGTGAAGATTCATGTTTGAATCATAGACAGGAATTCAAATGTTTATTTCTAATGGAGCTCAGATAACATACATTTACTTTTGAAAGGCAACAGGGTATTTGTTCAGTAATACACTAAGTATTTATTATTTTGTTGAAACTAAATTACTTTTTTTTGTTTCCATCGTTCAGCTCTGTTTTAATATGGAGAGGCTCAATGTTAACATTCGCTATACTTTTGAGTGAAAAAAATTTCGATACCAGATCCAATGAGTGTCCCTTTCTTTTTGCTGTCTCCTATGACCCGTGTTTCTGAGATTTTTTTTCTTACTTAAGATACATTAGTTCTCTGTCTGCCTTCTGCGTTCCCCAACATCATTTCCATGGACTGAATTGAGCAAAGACAGTATAGCATTAGTATGTAGCAAGCGTGTTCCACAAAAATATGTACCTATGTTTAGAGAGACCTAATAAAGTCATGTATGACAGTGCTTCTCAAACTATAAAGTGGATCCATATCCCCTGGGGAGGCTTTTAAAAGGCCAGTGGATTCAGCAGGTCTTGGCGGGGCATGAGATTCTGCATCTCTAAGTAGGCCCCAGGTATTGCGTTAGACCACACTCTGAGTTGCAAAAGTCTGAAGTGAATTTATCACTCTTCAGAAAACTAATTCCACTGTTTTTAAATCTTTTTCTTGTCCTTAGAATATAATTGCATATCCTTTGCCTCAGAAATGGATGAATATAAACCTCCTAGACAATGAGGAGATTTCCCAGCTATGCTGCTCTAAGTGCAGAGCAAACTGTTATTACACACAGTCAGCGTCGATGTCCATGATCACTAAGGCTTTAATTTCTAGATACGCTTTTGCAGTGGGCTGGAGTGTTAGGTCTCTACTGCCTTCGATTTTAGAAAGAAAAAAAATTAAGAGAAGTTATCTGTGAGAGAGCATTTCTGTGCTGTTTTTAAAACTTCCTTCTCATTTTTCTGGTATCTTCCAGCAGGCAGTGGGGAAACCTGTTTAAGCTCACCCCTCTTTCACTCTGAGTTACGGTGACACTTTTCTGGCATAGACATCAGCAGGATCTGCTTTTATGCTGAGTCGAAAGGAGCAGGGGAAGCACTGCTTCATTTCTGCCTGGGAAAGATGGGACATAATGAAATGCGATTTCTTTCCCCAAAACACGGAAGGATCATTGGTGAAAAATGAAACGTAGCACTGGGATCGCTCTTCACTGAGGACCAGCTCCTTGAGCAATGTGCTACTTACTTTAATTCTCAGTAGTTTCTGGACAAGGCCTAAAATAAATCATGATCCTCAAGGAAGGAAAAGTTCTATTTCTTTGCAATGGTATTTGAGAAAATAAGAAATTCATTGCAATTTGATTTTTACTCCATTCGTGGAAAACCAAACAAGCTAACTAGCTTACTTTTTTTTTTTTGCATACATATATACATGCACATGCACAGACCACAAATTTGAAGCCAGAATGGAAAATCTATGAGCTAAATGGCTTTTAAATTTAAGCACCTTTTTTTAGTCTGAGCTTCAGACCTTCAGAAAGTGGGAGGATGTAGGTCAAAGTAGCAGATAAGGAGGATGAACAAGTCTAGAGATCTGATGGACAGCAGGAGGAATAAGGTTAATAAAAATTGTATAATATTTGGGATTTTTGTTAAGTAAGTAGATTTTAGGCTGCTGCTGTCACACACACACACACACACGCACAACCATGTGGAATGATAGATATGTTAATTTGCTTTAAAATAGTAATCAATTTTATTATCTATGTCTATCCCATAACGTCATGCTGTAAACCTCAAATATATCCAATAAAAAATTATATATATATATTGGCTGAGAACTTCAGAACACAGAGAAAAAATAAATGAACTGGATGAGGATGAGAAACTGCCAAAAAGTGGAAGAAGATTATTATAAAAAGATGGTTTTGTAATAATTAAGAATAGAAATCTGGACATACCCAGGTATACAGCTTAGACTCATGGAAGATGAAAGTCCAGTTTACTCTCCCAACCAGAAAGTCTCAAAGGAAAACTGGCGTCTGAAGATTTGAAGCTTTAAACCTTGAAATCTTATTTTCTAATCACAAGTGGCCTTATATGAGTTAGAAAATACAGCTGGAGCTTGAATGGAGGGTAGGGCTGGCTACCCAGGGAGCTGTCTGCTGAGGGAGACGTTTTAAGAAGACTGTCTAAATAAAACTAAGGAAGGAAGATAAAGCCGGGATGGGTCCAAATGATTCAGGATATCCTCAGCACAAACCTCCATGACTTGAAAAATAAAAAAAAAATCTGAGGACAACAGTAAGGGTTTTTATAGTTGTGTTTAAATAAAATGGCACAGGAAAAAAATATGTAATATCGATAGCTTGGGCAGGATTTTCACTACTGGTTTGAATTCTCCATCCCCAAAGGAACCACCGTTAAACTGCAAAGACATTTCAGGAACCGTGAAGAAGGAATTGTGGCAGATTGAATAGGAAACCCTTTGTTTTGAGTTTAGATATTGCAGGGAAGCAGGTGGACTCAGGCAGTCCAGATCACCTTTGCCAAATGCTGGAGAACAAAAGTGGTGTCAGAAGTAAGGAGCTTCTGTGGCCTCCAGCTAGATGTTTGCTTGGCATCTCTGACAAATACTTTTCAGAAATATGAGATGTAGGAGGGGAAAACAGAGGTTGAATTTTATCCCATGGCAGTTAATATGAACTTGTTGTGGGTTGTGGATTAGTTGTGTGATTCAGAGGCCATTGGGGGTTCCTGGAAGAGGAAGTCTTCTTAAAAGCCTCTGGGAGACTAATATTATCCCTACGAAGAATAGAGGAGGTTTCCTGCATCTGCCCAAGAGTTGTCTGTGGATCCCTTCCCTCAGCTGCACCTTACCCTAGGAACGTGCTCTGGGTAGACGTGACCTGGCCACACCTTCCTGCCAGTCTTGGGCATTTTAGGTATTAGCCACCAAAGTGGCTGACACAAGTGCTTACTCATTTGATTTTAATTTGCAGAGTAGGAACAACTGGCTTGGATTTTTTTTTTAACTTCTCTAACTCTTTAATAACTAAAGAAATAACATATGGTGGGAAGGCAAGAGAATTTCTTTTGGAATGAGAGCACATAGATTTTGTTGCCATTGGTGGCTAGGGTGATACGGTGATGTTGTTAGCTATTATTCTTTTCAAGGTGTGACCCATCTGTGGGTTGTGAATTCAATTTTTTGGATTGGGACCTACAAATAAAAAAAAAAATATATAATAGAGTCAAGTACCATAGAGTAGAAAATGTCAGAGCATATCACAGCTAATAAGGTTAAATACTGGTTTGTGAAACTTCAGTTATGTATGCATATATGTTGAGTGATGATGTAAAATTCATTTGTTATTGAAGGGCATGTTCAGAAAAATGTCAAACCTCTGATCAACAGTAATGTATTTATGTTAGGAAAATTTTTTAGTGAAGCTTTTTATGATAAAAGGAAGGAAGAATACTAAAATATTTGATGACCTATTCGGTACAGGTATTTTAATCCTTTCAGCCTCCAATTGAGGTAGGCATTATGTTTTGCCATGTATATGGATGAACCCTCAATGGCCTGAAAAGGTGAATTAACTCTTGGTGGCTTTAAAGGATACATTGACTTGAACCTGCCCAGTTGTTTGTGTCAGAGCCTGAGTTCAAACATTGATCTGCTTTAACCACAGTAAGTACGCGTATTTGTGAGAGTTCAGGGTTAGGTAACAGAAGGGCAGGTCAGATCGGAGAAAGCTGGAAGTGTATTCCAGGCAGATACACGCTGCATGATGAAGGCTGAGGGTCTGAAAACTAGAGTAAAGCCAGGGATTATTGATGTTGCGGCCGAAAGTCAATCTGAAGGTAGATCTGAAACTAGAAACATGGGGGAAATGGGAAAATGTGCCATAAATTTGAGTTACATTTGCAAAGCAATGGAAGCCCAGTCCAAGAAGGAAGAATGTGTGAGGGTAGAGTTGATCACAAAGAGTTAGGGGACAGGAAAGAACTAGATTCTCCCCAGGTCAGTTTTAAAGCTGAGATGTTTCAGGAAAACTGGATACAAGACATGGTTGGAAACAGCAGGCTGAGCTGATGTATCAGGAGACTACTGATCTCAGCATCACCTCCCTGGGAACAGGATGGGCTGAGAATGTGAGCCTCACAGGTGTGTATTTAATTCATCTAGTTGAGAGGATGTTAGGACTCAGACTGGTTCTGATGCAAAAGTTTCTTTTCAATGAATAGGCCAATAGAACTACAGTAGTGTTGATTATGATGGAAATTTCCTATTTCTATTTTTCATCAAAAGAGAAAATGGAATTAAAGAGCAAAATCTTCTCTTATTGTTTATCTTTATTGGTCTGACATATAAAAAGAGTTTATATTATATTATTACTATGTAGTATGTATTGATATATAATTATATATAATTAAATATGCATTTTTATGTTATACATTAGTAAATATATTGCCATCTTCTTCAATTAATCATGAGCTCCAAATGACATGGGAAACAAAACCGAACAATCAAAAATTTACTCAGCTTCGGGCACTATTCCAAATGTTCAAGTTCTCTATGTAAATTAACAAAACTTCTAAAATTAACACCAAGAGGCTGTTTTCACTGTTGCCTGCTGGACACAGGCTTAATTATGGGAGTGATCTGAACAGCCAGGCTGGCTATACTGTAAGGATGGTTCCCTGAATGGAAACATCACCCTTTTTGCTTTTTTGAAAAAGCAGCAGAAACGGAAGTAGAGGGAGAGGGATTTCTTTCCAGCAAAATGCAACAAAGGTTTCAAGATTTCAGAATGATGGGTAAGGGATTGTAGATCGTATATGGAATGCATGATATCAAGGGACTTGAATATTCAGTCTGATAGGCCACATCTATGGGTCGCAGCATATGTGGGCACATTCTGCACAATGGCATAAAGTTCTCTAGGTAACGTAGAGTGTTGACAAAAATTTCTTTGGAGTCTGAGTTTTCATGTGGAGGTCTTATAAACAACAAAATATTAGCTGAAATTTAATTTAAAAATTCAAGTTGGAAGGGTTTGGGTGCTATATCAGTCTACCTGGGATGCCATAACAAAATACCATAGATTAGATGGCTTAAACAACAAAAATGTCAGTTTTGGAGGCTGGTAATTCCAAGATCAGGGTGCTGGCAAGGTGGGTTTCATTCTCAAGTCCTGTCTCTGGGCTTGTAGGCAGCCACCATCTCTCTGTGTGCTCACCTCGCCTCTTATTTTTATCTGAGGCCTGGGCTGGGGTGGCGGGGAGGAGGTACTCTCTGGTACTTTTTCTTATAAGTACACTAATCCTATCATATCAGAGCCCCATGCTTATGACCTTAATTACCTCTTTACTGACCATATCTCCAAATATATTGGGGATTAGGGCTTCAACATATGAATTTGGGGGATGACACAATTGAGTCCGTAGCAGATGATAAAATTCAGATCTTTCACGGATTTACCAAATGACTGTGCACTGTTGTTTGTAGCAGTTTTTTTTTTTTTTAAACCACTTTCTTTCAATTCCATGTTTGTTCTTTTCTAAGATAGTCTTTCCTTCATGATCAAAGTGACAGAAACTTAGAAGTGGCAGTCAAGGTTGCCAACATTAAACCTTTGATGGATCCAGCCCAGTTGCCGGCCAAAGGAGGAGAGATATCACTGCTCATCCATTTAAATGCACAACTCGGAGGTGTGGAAATCTAGCGGGGGTTGGGGGGAAATATTTCCTGTCCTGAGTCAAATTTAACACTGAACTCACCACACCTGGATCATTTCTCCCCGAGGACACCCATGGGGGCAGGACAGTGTGACCCCCCTGGCTTTATTATCTGTAGATTTCCCGATCACATGTGGGATCCATTCATCAGCCCTGGCTGAAACCAATTTCCCAGAATGAATAGAATCAGCATGTTGGGCACAATAGGCAGAGGTTAACCGGAGTTCTAATTAGAGCCAGGAAGGTGTATTAATACAATTAGCTTTAGAGAGGATAGTTACAACAGGAAACAAATTCCTTGCAGCATCCGGTCCTTTCCTGGCCATGTTAGTTGTTGAAGAGGAAAACCTCAGACCTCAGAATCAGGGGCATGATAGTAAACGACTGGAATTGAACTTTCTAATGACTGTAGAGCAAGAGAAGATTCTAGAAAAAAAATCTCAAGGAAATTATTAATGATGTAGTGAAAGTTTTAAGTTTTGGGAGAATATGATTATTTTGATTTGCAGTGTGGGAGCTGCCTTTGTCCATGCTTTTTGGAAGTTTTCCGTCAGGAGGGGGACTGTGAATCGCAAAGTGAAACACAGGCTGTGGAGTGAGATTGCTGGTGTCGTATTCTATCTGTGTGACCTTTGGCAAGTTCTCCAGTCTCCTGTGCTTATTTCCTCTGCTGTGGATGTGAGTAATAAAAATAACTGCCTCACGAGGTTGTTGCAAGGATTAAACGAGAAAACATTAATATATAAAGAAAATGAAAAGGGAGCTGGCACAGAGTGAATATTCAGTAGATGATGGGTATATCATCATCATCATCATCATCATCATGGCCAATTGGTTTTATCCATCTGATAATGAGCCACTGTGAATTGCCCCCAGGAGTGGTGTAATGAAGTCTATCTGTACATAGATACTCAGATGCTCAAAAGTGTTCTGTTTTGTAACTCAGACCACAGCAATAAGAGTATCAAATCCTAACCATTAGACCACCAGGGGTCAAAAGTGTTTAATTCTATCAGTATGACATCTAGAATAGCTGTGGGCAGCACCAGGGGATAACCTCTTCCTCTGGTACACTGCTTTCTATTATATTAAAAAATATGAATTAGTCAGCCCATCATATTTTGGTTTTGCCCTTATTACCAGAAAATTACAAGATGATTTTCAGCCACAATGACTGTTACTTTCTATGACTAACATGTTTATTTCTTTCCTATTCTTATAAATTTGATTTTCTATCTTAAGCTAAAAACACCATAAGTGTGATTTTGTGTACCGCTTTTTCCGTGAGGCAGGAAGTGAGTTGACAGTTGTTTAATTCATGAATTAATTCCAGTTATAATAGTTTTGCATCTACACTTCCTTCTAGAATTTAAACATATTTGAAGGTATGGTCTCTATTTTGTTATTTTTCATTTTCATTCATATAAAACTTTACTGATTGTCTACATGTGTCCGACACACCAGGCACTAAAGTTTCACAGAGAAGTAACACCTAGTTTCTTTCTTTAATGATGTTAGTGTATTGCAGAGGACACAATTACAAAGTGATAATAATAATAATTCCTATGTATGTAAACATGTAAGATCAGAAAGGTGGAAATTTCTAATGTCTTGCTCACTGCTTTATCCCTAAGACAGGGCCTAGAACAGATGAGATACACAATTAATATTTGTTAAATGAATTGCTGTGCCAGATATTTATATATATTTATTAAAAATATTAGAATTAATGTTTATGGAGCAACTCATATTTATATGCTACACACTCCACTGAACATTTCAACAACATGAATTAGAAACAATTATTAATGTTGTGAAAAAGAAGTGAACATTGAGATCTAGAGAGGTTTTACAGTTTGCTTGTGGTCACACAGATAGTAAGAGCCAGACAGAGGTCTGCTCCAGGGCCCATACCCTTGACCAAGAAGATCTCTATCCATGGCACTGCCTTCCCCAAGACTGCAGGGGTTGGGGAATAATTTCCTCTACTTCATGGATAATGAAACTGAGATTTCCTATGGTAGGACCTGGTTAGTGGAAGCCACATTCAAATTGACACTCTCATGAATCCAAAGTGTGCACAGTTTCCAGTATACCACACAGCCTATCCTGTATATAGGCATGTTCTAACAAAAGTTTGTACCAGCTGTGCTGGGATCATGTTATGCAGTCCATGCATCCATGGCATATAACATGCCTACAGTAGGATATCCGTTGAAATGAATGAGCTACAAAGTTAACCTGTTAGGGGTAGAATTTGGCATGACACCTGCAAGCTCACAGTAACTTAGTTCTCGTGTAGATACACTATAAGTATTAAGGTAGTTTGCATCCTCACTGTACACAATTATGGAGCTTAGATGTGGTAGACAGAATTCAGGATGACTCCCACCATCTCCCACCCCTTGGTGTTCATGCATTCTATAATCCTTGCCCTTCCAGTATGGGCACAATCTAGGACTTGCTTCTAACCAATAGAATATGACAAAAGTGAAAGGATTTTTGCAGATATAATTAAAGTCCCATGTCAGTTGATTTTGAGTTTATCGAAATGGAGATGATCCTGGAAGCACCTGACTTAATCCGGTAAATGCCCTTAAAAAAGGGACTGGGCCCTTCTGGAGGTGACAGACTATCCTTGCAGACTTGATGAAGTTGGTGGCCCTGTTGGAGAAACCCACATAACAAGGAAATACAGCAACCTCTGGGTAGTGTAGGTAGCCTCTTGTATCTAAGGCCCCAACAAAAAGCCAAGGTCCTAGTCATACAGCTCAAGAAATTGAATTTTACCAACAACTTTAATGAGCTTGGAAGAGGATTGTTCCCAGTTGAGCCTCCTGATGTTAACATAGTCTCACTGACACTTTTATTATGGCTGTATGAGACACTGCCAAAAGATTCAGCTAGGGATGCCCAGATGTCCAAACCATGGAAACAGTGAGATAAAGTGTGTTGTTTTAAGCTACTAAATTTGTGGTAATTTATTACACAGCAGTAGAAATCTAACATGTGTGCCTGAGTGACACAGTAGTTGTAATCCCCACAGGTCAGCAGGCCTCACGATGTAGTAGTCATTGTTCTTGTTCCTGTGGCCCCATTTCTCACACATAAACTTTTGGATTCTTTTAAAAGTCAGTATCCCATTTCCCACTATCAGATATACTGGAAAGGCAAAGGTGTTTTTTTCAAGGAAGTTGTGACTAATTTAAGCACCTTTTGAAATACCATTATTGTGGTTGACTAACCTCAGATGGAAAGATGAGTGCTAGTGAGGTTTCAGACATCTTTAAGAATAGATTAGAATGAGCATCCGAATGTTTATAGCAGCACAATTCACAATTGCAAAGATGTGGAAACAACGCAAGTGTCTATCAATACATGAGTGGATTAATAAAATGTGGTATATGTATACCATAGAATACTATTCAGCTTTAAGAAACAATGGTGATATAGCACCTCTTGTATACTCCTGGATAGAGCTGGAACGCATTCTACTAAGTGAAGTATCCCGAGAATGGAAAGACAAGCACCACATGTACTCACCATCAAATTGGTATTAACTGATCAACACATAAGTGTATATATAAGAATAACATCTATTGGATGTTTGGCAAGGGGGGAGGGGGGAGGAGGGAGGAGGGAGGAGGGGATGGGTATATGCATACACAAAGAGTGCAATGCGCACCACCCGAAGGATGGACATATTTGAAACTCAGACTTAGGGGGGAAGGGGGAGCAAGGGCAACATACATAACCTAAACATTTGTACCCCCATAATATGCTGAAATAAAAAAAAAAGAATAGATTAGAATGATTCTAAGTGACTCCTAGATGAGATACACTAAAATTCCCCTCCACACAAGGAAAATAT
>CAUYSK010049613.1:0-51988 GCA_963575035.1 Avahi laniger | reverse complement strand
ACTTTGACACAGACACAAACACTCCCCACACAGACACACACACCTAGAAGTACTCCGACAGTTTCTGTGCTGATACTTTTTTAAATTACGTCATCATGATGAGCTGTCTTACAGAAATAAAATAATTATGAAACCTTATGTGTAGAATTGAGAAAATGTTTATTATATGTGTTGATTTTTCAATAAATAGGATCATGTAAAACTTTTTTCCCTTTTTATAATTTTCCTTGGTTTTGTAATATTTCTTAAATGTGTGTATATGTTGTTTAAAAAGTTGATTTCTGACAGGTGTGGATTGATAGGCAGAGGTGCTGCTAGCTGCATCATCACTGGGTTCACACAGCATGGGAACACACTGATGCCTTGCTCAGCAAGACCACCATGGTTTTTATAGAAAGTGTTTGGATGGAAGTGTGTAAGAAACATAAGTTGTTAGTTATCACCCTGATGTCTGAAACATTCTATTTCTGAGTTGGTCTGGTTGAGTGAAAAGGTCTCCTCCTGGGAACTCCCCAAGGACAGAGGGAGTGCCACCCCATTGCCTGCTCTCACACGTCCCACAGGGAGGCCGTGTTCAGGCTGAACTGCGGAACTCTCAGTGCTCACCGTTTTTGAACTTGCAGTTTCCTGTGGTTTAGCCTAAACATTGTCTACATTTTCACCAGGAACACTTGGTGGGTCTGGTGTCCCCAAAGCTCAGGCAGTGGCAGAGGAAGCACGAGGCCTTGTGGTGGAGGGTCCCTGTGGGTCTTACGAGACTTGAGTTAGGACCAGCTTGTTTTGCACTTTTTCTGTTAAGATTTTTATATGTGTTTTAGGGCGGCATTTATGTAATACTGAGGATGTAAGTATCTTTTCCTTTTAAGGAAAAACCTCTAGACTAGGAACAGTTGTTTCCTGGGATAAGTGACATGGATGGCTTTTGAATCCAGCTCTACTAACCAGAGACCTGGTGCCTCAACCTCCAGGGTGTATTGTGGGCCCCCTGAGCTGGTGCCTCAACCTGACATGGTGACTGGGGGCCC
Source organism: Avahi laniger (assembly GCA_963575035.1). NCBI lineage: Eukaryota > Metazoa > Chordata > Mammalia > Primates > Indriidae > Avahi > Avahi laniger. The sequence goes on along the minus strand of CAUYSK010049613.1, from coordinate 50,963 downwards.
CTCCAGTCTCCCAGATGTGACACGGGCCCCCTGAGCTGGTGCCTCAACCTGACATGGTAACTGGGGGCCCCTCTAGTCTCCCAGATGTGACGCGGGCCCTCTGGGTTGGTGCCTCTACCTGACATGGTGACTGGGCCCCAGTCCTCTTGGTCTCCCAGACCTGACATGGGCCCCCTGGGCTGGTGGTGCCTCTTCCCCACCCATTGGTCCCAGTCTGACATCTAGAATCTAGAGGGCACACACAGCGTAGGGATGCTGACTCAGGCCTGTTCTGTGACAGCGATGGAAAGTACAGCCTGTAGGTGGCCATCAGCAGTCACAGATGTGTTGGTCACAGAGCGTGACCCCATAGTGGCCCAGTAGCACCATCCTGTGCGATTCCAGAGTTCTTCGGGCCGAGATGGTGCATGGAAATAGAGGACTCTGGGTACCCGTGGGAGAAATTAGGTGATGGGTAATCAAGATAAAGATGATGGTGAAAACAGAACAGAAAAATATTTAAAGCTTGTTTTTAACTTTCCTTAATTTCCTGATGTACACTCAGTTTCCTCATCTGCAAACCAGGGATACCTTTCTTCTTCACATATTGTGAGGATTAAACGTAAACACACGTTGATAATTCTGAAGCCTGAATGAGTGGCACTGTTTTATTGTGTGGCGGTTGTGCACCCCTCACAGGGTTGGAGCCGGAGTGTGTGGAGCGTAGGGTTGGGGTGTGTGCCGGACGAGTGAGCCCTGGGGCCTAGTGCTCTCACTCGTGCTGCAGGTCCACAGCGTTCTTTACTGCAGCTGCTTGGTCCTAGTTCTTACCAGCCTGACGTTCTTTCTGAGGTGATGAGGATTTATTCTAGCTCCCAGAGTGTGTGCTCACCTTTGGACATGTCCCGTGGTGTCAACAGGCCGAAGGGCCTTTGTGTCAGTGGAAGTGCATAGGGACATGAGTGTTCTGTGATGTGCACAGCTGCTGTGGCTCACGTGAGAGCCGTAACAGGACCCTTCGGGGCTTCCCTGTGGTGTTTCAAGATAACCAGGACAGTTTGGTTATAAAAGCTATAGCCTTCCAAATGTTAAATGAAGCATTCAGGTTTCACCGGTCCTGGTTATTGCTCATGGCGGTCAGAAAGCTGCCCTGCTTCTTGTTGCTAACCATGTGCCTTCTCTCTCGCTGCCGTGCTACGTGCTGCCCAGTGAGGAGCTGGGGGAGTTCATGGAGGCAAGAGGTGCCAGCAGCCCCGGGATCCTCGTGCTGACCACAGGCCTCAGCAAGCCCTTCATGCGCCTGGACAAATACCCCACACTGCTCAAGGAGCTTGAGAGACACATGGAGGTACTCCCTTGTCACTCTGCTGATTTTTGAAAAGGTCATGTTAAGGGTTAAAAAGTGTTAGAAAAGTTTCAAGCTGATCTATAGGGAGTGCCTTTTTAAGAAAAACTTCATTGTGAAAGCTAATAGTGTGTTTCTTTTATTCAAAGGATTATCATACCGATAGACAAGATATTCAAAAATCTATGACTGCCTTCAAAAACCTTTCAGTAAGTGATTAAGCATATTATGGGTTTTTTTCCTTGGACATTGTTATGGCAAATGAATGTAGAAGAATTGTCACCTGAAAAAGTTAGATGATAAAAAATCTACTTGTGAATTCAGTGTTTATGCAGATGAAATAAAAACAAATATATAGTAGGCATTCCATGGCTGGTAAATGGATATCAGAAAATTGATACAACAATTATTTAAATTTTCAAAAGGCACAGCACAAGAGATGTTAGAGCTACTTTAAAATTATTTAAAACATTTTTCTAACCTCTACGCACAGTGTCTTCAATGTTATATTGTGAAACAGAATACTGGTGGTTCCGTTTCATCTGCAGTTGAATGGTCTCACCAACCGCGTTTTTGAAACACATGCCTTACTCGTAGCACAGGTTCTCTTTGCCCTGTTTTCCTCTTTTCAGTCTTCTATATTGGCAGATACTAATAAAACCAGACAGAAAATATTTTTCTTGTCCAGTTTACATTTTTTCTTCTTAAAAGTGGCAAAATCTGCTATATTTTTCTAAAGTAGTGTTTATTATTCCAGAGCAGTTGTATGTGTTGTTTCTCTTAATTCCGTACAATTAAGCAAATCATTCAATAGATTATCTATCTCAAGAAGTAAGATACAAAGCAATAATTACCTTAAGAAGAAGTAAAATACAAAGCATTGTGGCCAAAACATAAGATTCTGGAAGTTTCTGGGTCTTCAACAGTGTTGTTCTGTGTCACTCAGGCCCAGTGTCAAGAAGTCCGGAAAAGGAAAGAGTTGGAGCTGCAGATCTTGACAGAAGCCATCCGGAGCTGGGAGGGAGATGACATTAAAACCTTGGGCAACGTCATTTACATGTCGCAGGTCCTGATCCAGTGTGCGGGAAGCGAGGTACTGCAGTCCACATGCACACCACACGCGATACCCAATGCACGCTTAGGATCTCGTAATACAAGACTTTGAAGACATCTCAAGCGATGACAATATTTAATAGGAATTCTGTCTTCGGTCATAATTTAACAAATATGAAAGAAGTTAATGGCATATTAGAGAGGCTTAAAGCTGAGTATGGGCCCACTGACCAGTTTAGATCCATTGAGATCAGTTTGGTCCACAGCCCGTGTGAGCTGAAAGAGGATGCCCAGGCAGGACTTGTAGGAGCTCTATGTACATTCGTGCCACAGAGTTGTGTGAACTTGTGGTGTTGAGGCTGCTGCTCTCAGGGAGCTGCTGTTTTCTGTGGTTTGGGTCATTGTACTTTTCTGTTAATGTACGCTAGTTGGCATTTGGTTATGGGAGGTAGGTTTAAGTGAGAGAGCAAATCATATGTTTGTGATATCCCACACAGTGAAAATTGAACAGTTTGTTTCACGATTCACATTAGTATATATTCATTGGGTCGCTAAGCAGGTACCACTTTTTGAGTTTCATTATACTTTGCAAAAAAATAATTACCATGACCAAAACATGCTAATGGCCCGTTTTCAAACGTGAAACTCTTAAAATAAGAAAACTGAAACTTTATACTCACAATGTATTTTCCTTCCCACCTATAAAATTTTGAAATATCACCCCCTCTATTTACTAAAGTGTTGTAGTTTGGTTACCATAAGAAACCATGACTTTTTCTTACTTACAATATCCGAAAAATCCAGATCTCTCCAGAAACAGTTTGTTTCTTTCTTAAGCATGTTCTTTTTAACTTTATTTAAAATAATTTATGGAAACTCTCCACAGTGTATTCTTCGTAATACTAGATCTGTATAATGTTGGTGGTTGCTACTCCAAAAATGATTCAGTGTTGTCGTGATCACAACTGAAAAGATAAAATGGAAAAGATTCTTTTGTGACAGAACTCCTTGGAGCCTTTGCTCTGAATATTCCCATTGTATGTTGTGATTTCCCAGAGGAGAATATATTAATAGTGAATCATTTTCAATGATGTCTTTGAAGTATAGAAGCTTTTTTTTTCAAGGTACCTTGCATAGGTCTAGCATTCTGAGGAATATGCTTGGGGAAACTGCTTGCTAACATTCAGGTCACTTTTTGGGGCAGTGGTTTGAATGTCATCATGGGAAAAGGACTGCCTGGCATGTCTAGGTCATGCCTAGGTCAACTAAAAGAGTTTTAGATTCTTGGGAATTTCTGTCCTTTAGTTGTGGTGTCTTTGGCTTTTTGCTCCCTTATTAAAGCAAATGATTTTTAATACGTAAGTAATGTTTTTAAATCTTTCATGTAAACCAGGTAAAGTTTATGGGGTGGATGAACCAACATCGAATTGACATGTTGGGGGGTTTAGGGAAATGCCAGGAATTATTAAAAGAGCAAAATTGATTTTAACATTTTATCCTATCCTTCCTTTAACTTGAAGACTCCACCTGTTCCTCCTTCCCATGTTAAAATTTTACAGGTTTTTTTTCTCTAAACCACAACAAGAAAATTTTAGATTAACTGAAAATAGTTAATGGCAGAGCTGAGCTTCTTAACCAAATATTTTTAAAGACGTTACACAGGCTCCTTGTGAGCCTGAGGTCTTTTAATCATTTAGCTTACTTTCTTACCTTTTTATTTTGAAGAATTTAGCGATCCGTCTTTTTACCTAAATGTTAACTCTCTCTTTTAATTGTATGTTAAGACTTAATACAGAATTTATCATAATTTTGTTTCCATTTACTTTACCTAATAAAATTTGGTAGAAATACCTAAACAGGAAATGTAGTATAATGTTTCATAGGGCCTAATGTAAAGTAAGTGTTTGTGCTCACATGTGTAAGTAGTTTTTTTTAAGAAGTTATTTGGATTTGTTTGTTTTTTATATTAGGATAAGAATGAAAGATACCTTCTCCTCTTCCCAAATATTTTGCTAATGTTGTCTGCCAGTCCTAGGATGAGTGGTTTTATCTATCAGGTAAAACACATTTAAATTTCTATTTTATTGTTTATTGTGAATCTAAGAATCATTTTCAGGCTGGCTTTGGATTTTATGTTAAATATTACTTGTATCTATGTGCCATGTGTAGTACTGTATGTGGAGTGTTATGTATTCAGATACGGACATACAGCTCCTCTTTGTGTTTCGATGTGACTACATAAGCATATCCTTATGTTAATTCTAATCAAAAAAGGAAATGTAAATTTTTAGAGTAACCTTTTCAGGGCACAGACTGCTGTGGTGCACATTGGTCTCTGTCATTGGCACATGTCATTTGTGCAAAGTGCCTTGCTTCTTTGAGCTGTAGTTTTCTGTTCTGCAGAATGGATTGGACAAGGGACTGTGGATAAAGTGGGAGGGTGTGAGCTTGGATCTTTTGTAAGTGGTGCAGCACCACCCAAATATGTCAGCAGACTTAAGGTAATATAAGGAGTAACATGATTGTTTAGCCTTTTTATTTTTTAGTCATTTCATTACTTTTCTTTACAAAAACATGACAGCTGATTTGAGGAGGAAATGCAAGGGGGAGTTCTTTCCTGTTGCTACACTGATTTATAATGGTGATATCAAGTAGCTTATGTTTTTTCCGTATGTTTAGTAGATGCTCTTGGGAGATGTTACTATTTTTCTTTAAGTTAGAGAAGCTAATACACTTCTCATCAACTTTTTGAAGACTAACCAGTCACCATATACTACTGCAACAGAAGTCACCACTTTATGTTCTCTGAGTTGCATTTCTGTACAGCACGTGTTGTCTTATATTGTTCCCAGCAAGAACGTTAAAGAACCCTGAGTCATAAGTAGACTCAGCTTTTTTGTACCTCCACAGAAGGTTTTGTCTGCCACCCAGTGAGAACAGTTATTCCAAAAGGAGCACTTTAATATTGCTAAAGCAAATATATACAGATAGGCTCAGAAAAATAATGCTTTAATTTGTAAGGCTACTGCTGAGGAAAGGTTATCTGTGGCTGAGATTATGCCTAGTAGGGTTTTCCTACGAAACTGGCAGCTACCCGTTTGTTGAATGACCCTAATGATAAACCTAAACCCGAGTCCTTTCTCATCAGCACTATCTGGCCTTGCTCTGGTGAGAAGAGGTTGCCACTAGGACACCTTAGGTCCCTGCCTGTGAGGCTGGGCCTCAGCAAGGTTTGCCATTGATGTGTTGACGTGCCACTGGGACCTCATCCCACCAATGGGGTTTTATTTTCCCATTCCCAGCACAGTTTCCTGGGAAGTTTTTCTCTTCGTGCAGGGACCCGCAGTCTGTATCATCAGTATTCATTTCTGCTATTAGGACACTGGCTTTGAGGGATGTTAAAAAGTGTTAGATTCAGTGATACACTGGTGTTAAGATATGCCAGATTAAACAGTTACGCAGTTTTATTTTCTGTAGGTCTTCTCAGAGCTGTTGAAATACATAATGTGCGTTATGAATCTTGGAAAGGAGTACACAGTTTGTAGCATTTTTCAAGTGCATTTGACCACGGAAGTGTCAAGTCTGCCGTGCTTCAGGGTGGGGTTTCTCAGTCTCAGCACTGTCATCGGTTTGGACTGGGCAGTTCCTTTGCCTGGGCGGGGACTTGTCCTGTGCACTGTAGGTTGTGGGCAGCCTCTGGGCAACCTCTCTAGCCAGGCTGTGACACTGCTGCTTGTCCTCCATGGGGACACATTTCCCACTCTTTGTTTAGAAGCACGACTTTCAGAGGTGCTGACACAGAGTCCTGTCCCTTGGCTGACTAATTGTTGCCCAGGCCACTTGGCCCAAAACACCTGTAGACTTCGACTAAAGACTGGATTGGCCACTGCATACCATGGTTTATGTCAACTGGGATGTGTTACTTTGTGTTCAGTTCTGCTTTGTTTATGATGATCAGTTTGCATCTCCTTTCTGATGTCGCTACATTGACATTTCCTGTTTCAGTTACCGATTTCTTCCATTTTTAGGGAGGATGGGTTTGTCCACCGTTTTCTGCACTGTGTGCAACATTTAGCATGACGACTTATTTTCTCCTTGGTGTAGACCACAGTGTAACTGTTAGACATTTCCTATACTTGCCTCAATTTCCCACCCTTATTTCACCTTCAGATTTGGAGCTTCTTCTTCATTTTTTTATGAGGCATATTCAGGCTGCTTTTCTACAAAAAGTCATTTAAAACAGTTGCTATATACTCTAGTTTTTAAAATCATGATGTATAATGTTTGTGTGTCCTGATATTTGTGTTTAGAGTTGCTCATCAGATGAACTCTTTATTCTGGATTGGTACTCTGTACCGTTTTGCCAGTTTAATTTCTTGATTATAGTACAGTATTATAATTTCTTATTTGAGATAGCTTTTTGTATTGTACATGCATCTGCTATAAACAAGAGCTTTTCTGGTGCACACAGTTCCTCTACCATTCCTAAAATCATTTAATATTTACTTTAATAATGGTACCTTCTTTACTAGGAAAGCACTAATTGTTTTTTTTTGTGTGGGGGGGCTCTTTTTTAGGGAAAGCTACCAACGACAGGAATGACAATCACAAAGCTTGAGGACAGTGAAAATCATAGAAATGCATTTGAAATATCAGGTGATAGGCACAAACTGTGTGAATGCTGTCACGGGGATGAGAGAGGTAGCTTGTTATCCGTGTGCAGGTTCTTGCTTGTGTATTTCAGAAAGTGATGTTTAAGCGTTGCTGAGTGATACTTGGGGGTATGTGTGCATGTGTGCACTTTCTACCTGTGTTTCCACTTTGGCCTATTCTTATCTCTTTTAGGGAGCATGATCGAGCGGATATTAGTGTCATGCAACAATCAGCAGGATCTGCATGAGTGGGTGGACCACCTACAGAAGCAGACAAAAGTCACGTCTGTTGGAAACCCCACCGTGAAGCCTCACTCTGTGCCCTCCCACACCGTAAGGGCGCTATTGCTTCTCCTCCTTCCAGACTAAACGGGGGCTGCCTGGGGTTAAACTGTCCGCTAATGATCAAGTGCTTTAAAGCTTAATCAATATTTGGATCAAGAATGCAAAATACTTGCTTCATATTTCTCTGCAAATATTTAGTCCTCGATTCACGATGATCATTCCTATGAAACAACCCTAAATTATGCGTCCTCACACGGAATTCAGGGACTCTTGGGTAGGAAGCTGCCTCTGCTCAGAGTGGCCCTAGAAGACTATCATGGGGAGTTTTATGCAAAACCCCCAAGAGCCACCACTCCTAGATGATTTTCCTGAGAATTTTAACTGTATTCATTGTGTTTAATTTAAGAAAACACAAAATAAGTCATTATGATAATAAGGGCCAGATTCATGTTAAAGGCATAAATTAAAAAAAAAAGCATAAGTTATAATTTTTGACTTACTGTTTCGATGTTAAGAAATTAATTTATCTTTTACTTAGAATAGCTCAACTGCTCTTTGGAGTTTTAGAGACTTTTATAATATTTCAAAATAGATCAACACCAAAGTTTCAACATTTAAACATCTCTTTGCTAGTGTTTTGTGCTTAAGAAACTGGTATTATTTTAATATACATTATCCTTATTGAGTAATATTGAAAAACTGGGCAAACCTTTTAAAGAATGGATTATGATTTTGTAGGCATTTTCAATGTGTAGATTTTCCTGACATCCCTGTTAGCTTATTAGGATAGTTCCTACCCTGTAGCTCATTTTCTCATTTGTTATCCTTCATATTAAAACTTTAGCTCAAGGAGGATTGCTGTAGTGTAACATTCTGATCAGAGTTTCATGGTCTCAATATTTTTGCCACACAGTTTGGAGATTAAAACTGCTCATCTGCTTTAGCTGACATTATATTTTGAATGGCTGTGGCATTTGTAACTTCTCCATTCTTTTAAAAATATGGAAACACTTAGCTTTCATGGAACTAAATTTATCCCAGGGACATATGTATGTACATGTGTGTATTTATAAAGAACAGTGGTGATGCTTTTTCATTCAGATCTTCAGTAACACCCTGAAACTCGACTTCATAAAATTTCCTATCAAAGAAACTTTTCTCTATGGCTGGGCCCTGCATCTCAGTGTTTGTTGTCATGTCTCTGGTGGCTGGGAAGGCGTCCCTGCAGCGGGGAAGGCACTGCACTGCCTCCCGTTTGAAATGTGCGTTCTAGGGAGTCTCTTGTGGGATTACGTATCCTGCCTGTGATGGAACTGTATCCAGCCTAAATCATATTCTGATCTTAGCATAAAACATACCTCTTTTGACTTTTTCAAGTTAAGGAGAAACAAAACCAAACATCACTTACTATGACATTATTGTTAGGAGGGATGTTTGTGTATAATTTTATTCATTTATAAGTTACTTAGTTTGAAAAAAATTACTTTGTTATAGATATGTAGCATGATACGAGTCTCACACTTCCCTCCCGCATGAGAGGGCAGGGGAATATGATCCTTGAGAAAGTTTATTCTCTTCTTGAAACCATGGTTTTGGCTGTTTGGGTGCTTCCTTCCACTGTGTGTCAGATGTTGGTGACCTCACTCAGACTTCCAGTGCATAAAATCATTGAGACACTCTCCCTTTGAGCATGCCTTACTGTTACTGCTGGTTTAAGATCATTGGCTAATTTTGAGTGTTACTTATTTAATTTTTCTCATTTATCTGTCAGGGTGATGGAATATTTTTGGATTTTCCAGGCATATAAACCTCATTAGTAACACCTTACCCTGAGAAATTAGACTTTTTTTTATTTTTCTTTTTAGAGAAATTAGATTTTTGAATAACTTTGTTTTGATTAAAGCTGAGTTTTCCAATAAAATAATTTATTTTATGCCAGGCATTAGCAGTTTTCTATAAAGAGCCAGAGAGTCATAAATATTTTTGGCTTTGTGGGTCTCTGTTGCAACTGCCCTTTGCCCTGTAACACGGAAGCAGCCATAGAGAGGAGCAGGCCTGCTGTTGCCAGGGAAACTTATTTTTTTAAAAAAACAGGACTAGGAGTCAGTCCCCAGTTTTGACCAACCCCTTTACACCAGGTGGTGAACAGTACATAGCTGGGAGGGTTACCATTCCCTATGGCCTCGTTCCTGGTACAGGGAACGCCTGTTCTCTTGTAAAATTCTGATATGCTAAGGAAGTACGTTTTTCCAGGTCTTATTCTGTGCAAATAAATGTGGCCCGTGGAGTGTTCAAGTTCAAGTGTTGGCCATGGCAGAGAGCTGCCCCTCTTGGCCAGAGCAGATGCTGTGGGGCAGCCCACCCTGTGGGAGGGCTTGTAGCCCAGAAACTGAGTGCTGGGAGTCAGAGATCCAAAAGAAATGATAACTCGGGGCTTATCCACTTGGAGTGTTTTTAAAGAATGGGTAAAGTGTATATGAAGTGTCCTTTTGCAGCGAGCATGCTGGAGTCTCACGTTCTGTCTCTGCCCTTCCTGCTCTGTGCCCTTGGCAGCTCCCCTCCCACCCGGTCACTCCGTCCAGCAAGCACGCGGACAGCAAGCCTGCACCGCTGGCGCCTGCCTACCACACGCTCCCCCACCCCTCCCACCACGGCACCCCGCACACCACCATCAACTGGGGACCCCTGGAGCCTCCGAAAACTCCCAAGCCTTGGAGCCTGAGCTGCCTGCGGCCTGCACCTCCCCTCCGGCCCTCCGCTGCCCTCTGCTACAAGGAGGTGAGGTCCTGTGGCTGCTCAGACAGCCGGGTGATAGTGAGCATGCCTCGAGATCGGTCCTCTGTACATAACAACGTAGAGACTCGCTCTTTGGAACCATGAAGGAGGGATGCTGTCCTCCTCTTGTCATTCACTCTATTGCTTGTAGGGCCTGGGAGGCCCATAGTAAACCTGCATGGGGAGGGCTGTGCAGTGTGTGATCCCGTCTGTGCTGTGCACGGAGAGACCTTTATCTGTTGACCCAAGGAAGGCCACTGTGGGGCCAGGAGCTAGGAGGAGGCTGAGCCTGACATGGTTTTTTAACTTGCAGTTCATGAGGGATGTCACTTTATTTCTGCATGCCATCTTCCTGCACCTTAGGACCATTTTTTTTAGTTTGTGATCCTGTCCAAGAACCCTACATTTTGTCACCCAAAGCTATTTGAGGTGAAGAGAACATTTATAAACAAAAGTGAAAAAAAAAATTATTTAAGGCAGCTCCTCTCTTTGATGTGTAAGAAATCAAAATGTGGTCCTCATTTTTCTCCATTCTGATCCAATATTTCTATATTTGTTAGGTGCAGTTAAAATCCAATTCTTATCCATAAATATTAACAATTTCGTACACCTTTACCTAACGCAACTTGTTGAGGAAAGGAAGTGTCTTGAGAAATGTATTCCGAGAAATATTTTCACTTGAGGAAGCTGATAATTGAGTGTGGTTTTCGTGAGAATTAATATGGTCATGAGTGTGAGAATGTGGTTATGAGTGAGAATGAGTGTGGTTGAGTGTGAGAATGAGTGTGGTTATGAGTGTGGCAATGAGTGTAGTTATGAGAATGGTATGAGCAGGAATGTATGAGAATGAGTGTGGTTGTGAGTGCGAGTCTGAGAATGTGTGGTCACGAGCGTGTGTGTGGCAAGAGTGTGGTCATGGGAGTGAGTGTGAATGCTAGCATCAGTGGGCATGAGTCAGCGTGAGGATGAATATGAGCATGAGCTTGAGTGTGAATGTAAGGTGTCGTGAGTGTGAATGCAGTTGCGAGTGTGTGCAAGAGAGTCATTATGTTTGTGAGTGTAAGTGTTAGTGCGGTGGTGTGACTCCATGTCCAGTCAAGGCCCACATTTGCCAAGGGAGCTGAAGCAGACTCTCTCTCTGTTCCCGCTAGTGGCCCTAAGTTTTTTAAGACCCATAGAAAAGAACTATGTAAGAAATTATAATCAAAACTTTCCTTTTTTTTTTTTTTCTTACTGAATTTCATTTTGTGATAGATATCTTGCTGGTAGTCATGGGCTTAAGTCAGGATTTTTTTTTTTTCATGGGCAGTTACTTGAAGAACGTGGGTATTCTTTATTATGTAGGTCAGTATGTACAGTGTAAAGAAAGAGTGAGGTATTGCAGGCAAGAGCTGGTGGTGGAGATTAAATTACCACGGAAGGAAAATTGGGGTGAAACTGTTGGACCAAGAACTACAAAGGGTGAGGGAAGAGGTATTGAGGTCAGCATAGATATTCTGAGTTTGGTAAATCTGGCTGCAGTTGCTTTGCTGGACTCCACGTGAGAGAAAAGGTGTTAGAGCTTCTTCTAATTGTTGTCCAGTATTACTGAGTGTCTCCAAACCTTCAGTGGAAAGTGATCTTACAGAGTGGAGTGTCAGGAGAGAAGAAAGCTCATGCAGAGCCACTCTGCAGCCTGCGTACCTGGCTCTGGGAGTCACAAGTGGGGTGTGCTGGCCAGGGCCCTGGTACATGTGCAGGTGCCCTCTGAGCAGGGGCGGGGGCGGATTGCCCAAGGTCGTCTTCTCTATTTGCTTTGAATTAGGGAAGCTATATAGCAATTCTATATGTTTCTTCAGGAACTGATTTCTGTTGCATTTTTAAGAGCTTTTAAAATTTTTATATTTACAGAAAAGATTTTTAAAAGATAACTTTAAAAATCAAGCTTTGTTCTCTCTGTTTTCAGTCTGTTTCATTCCAAAGCACATCTCATGTTCTGAGTTTTGGTTTCTGGTGATACGGTTCACGAGTGGTTTATGTGATGGAAATGACACGGAGTTGGCCGTTTTTGATACCGATATTTAATAGATGCTTGTCCTGATCACTTAGTTTTCCCTTTGTCTTCTGCACTGTGTAAGGAGATGTGTTCGAGAGGTGAGGGTGGACCATCCCACTTCGGACGCTCTGCACCAGTGTGACCGTGCACCTAGAGCGCAGCCAGTGTGGGTCCCTTGCTGTGTCTGTCCTCTGCGCTCCAGGCCAGGGAGCGTCACTCACTTTCTCTTCTTTTCTCTTGCGACTTCAAATCTTTTCTTAAAGTTAAGACTTGTTCTTTTTACTTGTCTGCCTTAGTTTCCTCGTCTGTTTCTAGCTGGCTGTGCCAGATGGGTCTGCTCCAGAATTGGTAGTCCCCCACTCCCAGGATGTCTGCACATTGCTACCAGCCCTTTGTCTCCTCTCCAGACGCCACCAGCCTGCCTGCCGTTAACACCCCTGTTGTCATGGGATCCAAGTCACGTGAGGGTTTTTATTAGAGTCAAGAAATATTAGCCAGTGACTAATACTGAAAATGCCCTATTGAATTTAAATAAACGTTCAGCAGCTAACAAAGAAAAATAAAAGTATGAGAGAAATAGGAAGCTCTTAACAGTGGTTATAACAATTTAATATTTCACCATTAATTAACTGCAACCTTTTTTGATACACCAGTAGAAATGATTGGCTTTGGCAGCATTTTTTCTTTCTCTTTCCCTAGGATCTCAGTAAGAGTCCCAAGACCATGAAAAAGCTGCTGCCTAAGCGCAAGCCTGAACGGAAGCCTTCGGACGAGGAGTTTGCCTTGCGGAAAAGTGAGTGCCCGTCTGTGGGTGCGTGTGGAGGACATGCCTCCTTGTCGTGCAGCCACAGTGGTCACGGGAGGGAGCGGGTTGATGGCTTTCCATGGACTACACTGCGAGGCAGCAAGAGAAACAAGCCGCTGTGCGTTTGCATAGTTGAGCAGGAGCAGTTTCTACATGTCAGTGGTGACGCTCACGTGCTTGGTAGCACACACAGCCTTGGAGCGCTGTGTTCATCTGGGAGCCTGAACCGGGCCTGGGCTTTAGCTCTGGAGGTCTCGCCTGCTCTTGTGGTTTAAGTGCTGTAATTCCCAAAGTGCACTCTCCACCCACCAGGAACATGACTTGTTTTCTGGTGTCAGAGTTGCACCCATCACTCTCTTCTTTTGCTGTGGGTCTCTTTTCTGCTGGAGGTAGGCCTGTGCTTGTCTCGTGTCCACCACTCGGGGATGGACATCTGAGAGGCCAAGGAAGCATGTGACCCGGCTCCAGGTCTCTCACACAGCCGCTCACAGTGAGCACCTTACACCCATCAGGTGCTCACGTGCAGCTTTGGAATGATTAGAACTGTTTCTAGAAGAAGTGATTAAAAAGATTCACTGTCCTCCTCCGGCCCATTTCTTCCAGTGTCGGGCCTTCCCTAGGTGACCGCCAGGGGGGTTGCTCATAGGAAGAAGCTATGGGGCTCCTTGGTACTGAAGGAAGACGCTGGATGGGGAGATGCGCTGGCCTTAGAGAGGTCCCAGGGTCTGTTCCCAGGGTTCTGTCCAACTCAGACTGCCCTGTCCAGGGCCCTCACTCCACCTCCCCTAGCCTCAAGAGGAGCTGGCCGGAGAGGCCTGTGTTGGGTCTTTGCAACTCTCAGTCATTGCTCCTCTTCACGGCACCCATCGGGGCCCTGCAGGGATCCATTTCCACAAGGAGGCTTGTGGGAGAGATGTTTCTTTCCATCAGAACTTGAGGAAAGGCAGCAGAGTGGCCCAGTAGCTGGGACCATGATGGGCCTCACCCCCGTGTGGTCTGTGGGAGGGCTTGGTGAGAGGATGGCTCCTCGACTGTGCCAGCACGTTCCCTCTCCTGACCTTGTCTCCCAACATCACAGCAGCAGGCACCACAGCGTGGGTCCCTCCCCTTGGCAGTCCAGGTCCCGGCCCTAGGATAGTGCTCTCCAGAGCCCCTCCTGAGGTGGGCAAGGCAGGGAGTCTAGCAACAAGACCAAAGACCCAGGACCATTCACCTGCCTGCTCTCCCCTGACTGGCTGTGCCGTCAATCCTCTCACAAGGGGTGGGAATCCCTGACTTGGGATGTTCTGTGGGCCGCTTCCTTCCACAGGCAAAGTCTTGGCACCATCTGTGTGAAGAGCCGGGAGTCAGGACCTGGCTGCGGATGAGTGGTCGTTCATTCGACATGGCCACACCTTCATGTGCTGGGGTGAGGGATTTGGCAGTGGCTGAAAGAGAAATCCTGTTCTTGTGGGGCCTGCATTTGGGGAGAAAGATCCAGACAAGGAATAGAACAAGGGGGTGATAAAGTGTGTGGGCTATGGAGTGCCACAGAGGCCCGGCGGGGAGCGCTTGGATTTGTTGGTCAGGGGCGTTGTGAGCAGAGACGTTGGGCTGAGGAAGCATCAAGCCAAGTCTGGGGAGGGCACTCCAACCTGGTCACAGAGACCCTGGGCAGAAAGCCCCGTGGTGTGTTAAAGGGACAGTGGAGGCTACTCCGTGGGCCAGAGCTGCCTGTCCTCCATGGAGCAAGCCATGACTTGGGCGCCTTGAGCAGCGGGCAGCCACAGCTCAGTTTTGTACCAGGGACCTGATTGCCATGAGGAGAGTAGACGGGCAAAGATGAAAGCAGGGAGCCAGATTGTGAGGGTGAGAGGTGGTGGGCTGGACCAGGTGTTTGGTGAAGATGAAACTTGCAGTAGCAGTACTCAACTGGCGTGATTTGCCCCCGGGGACATTTAGCAGTGTCTGAAGACATTTTAGTTGTCATAGCTGGGGAGGGTGCCACTGCCGTCAGGTGGTAGAGACCAGGGCGTTGTTCAGCATTCTTCAGTGCACAGGACAGCTGTCCGCAGAGCGCCGCCTGGCCATGGTCAGCAGGGCCGAGGCTCTCAGCTGCACAGCTGCAGTGTGCGTCCCATGAACTGCAGTGGGAAGGAAGTGGTGTCAGGTAGACAGCCCACACGTGAGTGTGACCCTCACGAAAGTTCGGGGCTAGTGGTGGGAGTTCCAGAGTGTACTCAGAGCTTAGATGGCATTTCAGGCATAAGGTCACATAGACATAGAAGACAAGAATCAGAGGGCCTGCGATGGTGTTAGCAGGTTAGGGAGAGGAATTTAAGGAGGGACACATGGGATAAACTGAGCATTTAGTGTGGACTGAAAAGTAGTTTCATATAAATGATCTCTGTGTAAATAATGCCTTGTGCTATAGTAAGTGCTTAGTAAACTGTATTGCTTTGAAGCCAGGTTGTAACTTTATAAGTTATTTTATGTTTTATTACATTCAGAATCCTAGAAATTTTTCTAGTTTGTGAGACAGTCAGTGCGACATAGAAAATGTGTGCTGTCCTCTCGTTAATGAGCTCTCGCCCAACCTTTGTGATGAGAAACCCGTCAGTAATGGTCGGCTGTGGGAAGCCACCGTCCTGAGTCTTTCTTTCCCTGTTGTGCGATGTGTTCATATTTGCCTTGTCTTATGTCAACGTGACGGGTCATGTCCCTGTGAAGATCGTTCTCCTGCCTGTGGAATTACTGTGCACGTGCCCTTCATGGGATCCAGCTATTTAAATGTTGCCTTTCTTACTCCTCAAGGAGTAGCTTATTATAGGAAACCTGTTAAATGATCCCAGTTAGTGGAATTCAAATCTTTTTCTCAATAGCGCTTAAACTTTTGGTACTATAAATACTTAGTTTGGCTTGTATGTATTTTACTCCCTTAAAATGACATTAAGGCTTAATAGATTATACAGCTATAAATATTTTCGCCTTCCATTCTTTCCACATTTTTTGTTAACATAAGCCTTTAAAAACATTTATTCAAGTAAAATCTAAGAAAATATAGAAACAAAAATATAGAAAAGAAGCAGTTTACCCACAGGATCGAGTCTGGGCAGTCCGTTTGATACTCCGTCAGCACTAGCTGGATCGTGAGGCTCTGCTTAATGCAGTTGCCACTGGCTGCTGTTACTCCAGAAGGTTCTACCCTCAGAGCCTGTGATCTCTAAGTGGAGATGAAGCTGTATCCGGATAACCTATTGTTTAAGGAAGAGCTCTGGAGTGACACCTAAGTTCGGGCTTTATAACTGCCTTGGATTAAATTCTAGTGGGATTTTGTGGATCAGAGGGAACCCTTCTTCTAGAGCCTTTGATGATACGGTCAGACTGCCCTTCCAGAGAGCCGTACCTGTTTTGGCTCCCACCAGCCAGCTGAAGCTTCTCCTTTCCCGCTGTCCACATCATACGAGATCGCAGGCTTGTTTGTGTCAGGCTGGTACGTGAAAACATGAAGACAGTACTTAAGATTTCTTTTCTTTTTTTCGTGAGTCTGAGTGTCTTTCCTTATTGACCGTGTTCTTATTTTGTGATGTGCTTATTCCTCTCGCTTGCCCTTTCTAGTTTCAGACTGGGGATGCTGTTTCTTACGGGTCAATAGGCCAGGCTTTGTGAGTTAGGATGCCAGCCCTTTGCCAGATACATTGCAGATAAAATGTTTTTAAAAAACCAAAAACCCTTTTGAATATAACTATTTTGTAAGTATTTACAAAACAGTTACCTGACAAAATAAAAGGAGAGGTTCTCTTAATTGTCACTTTTGGCTGAGTTGATGACTGCATCTGTCTTGCTAAGTTGTATCAGTGACTGAGTTAGTTTGTGAAGTGTCATGTGTCTCTTGACAGGCACGGCTGCTTTGGAAGAAGATGCTCAGATTCTGAAAGTCATCGAAGCTTACTGTACAAGCGCCAAAACACGGCAAACCCTCAATTCAAGTAAGTTTCACAGTAATTCCCTGGGAATTGGGGTGCTTTATTCTGTTTTGTTTCAAGAGACAATCTGAAGGAGACTGCATTCTTCCTAGTGAGGTGCACCAATGGGGAGCAAGCAGTGTGGCTATGTGAGCCTCGGGCCTTGGTCATCTGAGCTGGATCTGAGCTGTGGGCAAAGAAGCCATGTGTGATTTTCTAGATAACGTTGTGCTAGGAAATATTTAAGTATCAGGTACAGCCAGAATTTATAAAACAACTTTTGTTTAAAGAGGACGTGTTTAGAAGACGGTGGAAGATTAATGCCTTTATTTCAACTATTTAAACTTATTGTTACAGTATTGAAATATTTTTTTTTAGCTGCTTATTGTCCAAAATATAAAGCTAGAGCAAGGCTTCTTTTAGCCTTTTTTTTTTTTAGCGATGGCTTTTTTCCCCTTAATTTTCAGAAATTAACAACTAATTTATTTGGTAGATTTCTGAACCACAGAATTTACATGTGTCTTATGTGTAACGTCTATGAAAAAATTTTTATCTAGTGCATGGACAACAAGATGGCTTTTTTCCCCTTTAACTCTTCCCCAGCGGTGGAGAGTGAAACGCAGTGTGTTGGCAGCCGACGGAGCAGTGCGTGCTGTTTGTTCAAGGAGGGGGCTGCTGCCCTGCTGGCATCCCCACGCCCAGAGGGCCGACAGGTTGTGGGCACGCAATGCCGAGCCATGGGTGCCACAGCTCGTCCTTTTGTCCTGCTGCTTCTTAGGTGGTTTTTTCCTTTTTTTTTACAAAAGAACTAGATGATTTATATATTACTTCAGCATAAAAACCTGGTTTCTATTAGACTGTAAGATTCAATTCTCTTTCCACGTTGACTTTGGGCAAATTGTTTATCTCACCTCTTCATTTTCGTCACCTGCAATGTGGGTTTGAATTAGTGTCACGTCTTATTTTAACCTAACACTGAAAGAAAGGATAAAGTGGGAAAGGACTCTAATTGCTTTACTTTTGCCGAAGAGGACAGCTGTGACAACAGGGCTGGCAGGGTTAAAAATCCCAGGTAGAATCTGTGGATTATCTAGAAACATATTTTTTTTTTTTTTTTTTTTTTTTACCATTTCCAGTATTTATCAGTACTGTGCCATATCCCACCTGTGACATTAAGACTTTTTACCAAGGGTCAGCACTGTCCTTCTTTTGTCTGTACTTCGGTAGAAACTCCCATTTGTAGTAATACTCGACAGAATAGGGAAGAAATGAAAAGGCCTGGATAAACTGTCAAAATGTGGATAAGTGTATGTATAATCAGGCAGTAACTTATAAATACACATTGTGATTAAAGGCATTACATTTTCATAATTTGATAGTGATTATATTTTAAGTAATAGACTATAAGATATGGCCATAGAGTTTTGGATTTTGAATTTGAGATTTTTTTTTTTAAGTCATCTCAATTTCAGTTACTTAAAATTTTTTAATTCAGTAGTCTCAGATAAACAGACCAGATTCATTTGGCCTTCCATGTTCCTGGTTTCTGCATCTGCAAATTGAACCAATTGTAGATGAAAAATATTTGAAAAGAAACAATAAAAAATAATGTAACAATAAAACAATAAAAAGTCAATACAGAATACCAACTATTTACATGCCACTTACATTGAATTAGGTATTGTAAGTACTCCAGACATGATTTAAAGCGTATGGGAGGATGTGTGTAGGTTATATCAAGGACTTGAGCATCTGAGGATTTTGGTGTCTGAGGGGAGTCCTGGAACCAGGAGCACTCTGAAGGACAGCTGTATGTGAGCTCTGTGTCTCGGCACAGGCCACGTCTCTTCGTGATGAGAGGCAGTGCCCTGTGGTGCCTGTGGCTCTGTTGCTTCCAGCTGCCTGAGGATGGCCCGTAGCTCCTTTTCTTAGGTTGCCTGTATTATGTATTTTCATTCCTCCTGTGCAAGAAAAGCTTCAGATGATAGATTGATTTCTGTTTTTAATTGATATTATGGGCAAACAACTCTGGGGCCTCAGAGGGCTTATAAACATATATATCCTTAAACCTAACACTCTTCAAAAATCAGGAAGTAAGGGGAGAAATCTATTGTGCTGGAAAGGTGGCGTGCATAATCAAGACTTTTGGAAACAGGATCATAATGAAAGCAGCTCTTTTTATATTAAGTGCTTAGTAAAACAGTTTTTAGAAGGATAATATATATTTATCTAAAATTCAACTCTGTTCAGTCTACATTTAGATACCAAGAAGACTTTATAAACCAAATGTCTTTGGTCTTGATTTCTGTCTCAAGGAATTAATGACCTTCTCAGAGTCTTGTTGTGGTCTGGGAACAGAGGTCATTTAGATCAGAAGCAGGAACAGGAACGCAGCCAGTGGCTGCTGTGGTGTGTCGAGCACCATCACGCCCTGGCACAGAGGGCCCAGCTCCCCGGTGAGGGCTGTAGCCCTGCATGCCTCTCAGCCCACTGCCTGGCCAGGGTCATTGCTCGCAGTTGCCAGCCACCCTGGGGTTATATCTCTTCTACTGTTTTGTACCACTTCCTTCTGTTCTACTTTTATTGATAACATTGTGGCATTAACAGTTCACGTCTGTTCCTGATGGCAAAGGTCTGCCTCAGGGTCAGCGACAATGCAAACAGACTCAGTTCCCCACTGTCCCCACACCTGGTGCTGAGCTCTTGCGAGCCCTGAGAGCAGGTAGTGGGTGCTCGGAAGGCCCTGGTTAGTACCTTTCTCCCCTCTGAAATTTTCACAGTGGTTATAGATTGATACGGTAAGTTTAGACTCTCCCCACCCCCTGGATTTATAGTCTTGGCATAGTTGAAAAAGTAAGTGAAAATTCCTTTGATATTATTTTGCATTTCATACATCTACTTATTGAATAGGAAGCCATTTTTAAGTAGCCACATAAATGGTGCCTTTTACAGATAATGTCCTAAATGAGATTATTTATAAATAGAATGTGGAATAGAATTGGTTAATTGCCAAGTGTTTATAGAATCATCTTTTCGACATGGGTGTAATTTATAAAAGATTTCTTAGTGAGGGCTTTATAGCAGTATCTTGAAAAAAGAGCAATTTGGAAACAATATCATGTGTTAGGTTTATTTAAATAATAATTGTTCTGATTTTATTCTAAGGGTTGTGCTATAAGTTCATTATTAAAACCCAGCCATAAATAAGGAGAAATAAGCATTGTTGCATTTTTTAACAGTATTTTCTCTTTTCCTTCTCTTCCCATCACCTTTTGCTTTTGTTCCATGTTTTTGGTTGTGGCTCTTCCTGTCTGTTCTCCTTCTCACCCCACCCTGCCTGTCACACCTGTCACGTCACCCCACCCCGTCTTAGCATGGCAAGGCACTGACCTGATGCATAATCACGTCTTGGCTGACGACGACCAATCAAGTCTAGACTCCTTGGGTCGTCGCAGTAGCCTTTCTCGTTTGGAGCCTTCAGACCTCTCGGAAGACTCTGACTATGACAGTATATGGACAGCCCATAGTTACAGAATGGGTTCTGCATCTCGTAAGAGCTGTTGCTCATATATCTCTCACCAGAACTAATGCACTTCTGAGCTTTTCTTAACAAATGCTTGTGGTATCGCAGCCTGCTTTTCTTAGATGTTTTCTTGCTGTTCCTTGTCTCTTTTATGTGATATTTTAACAACTTTTGAGAGTGTTCCTGGTATTTCCCATTGTACTTTGTGGAGGCTTAACTGCCGCTTCGAGTTTACATTAAGACCCTGACTGCTGAGGGTGGTGGTATGTTCAACGAACCTGTACCTGAGGGTGCTTTTCTCAATGGATAGTTGTTTTATAGCTCCAAATGGTTTGGGTTTTTTTATTCTCAGTGTAGCAACTGTTTCATTTCTTTTTGGATACAGCTGTATGAACACTTTTATATTTTATACGGAAACCACACAGGTTTGTGATCTAAGTGCCACAACATGGAGGAGACCCTGGCTTTATACACAGGGACCTAAATTTTTCACATATGATGAACATGTTGATGAAGTAGTTGTAGAGGGACAAGAAGATGTGCAGCAAAAGCACTGAGCCAGTTCTGAGCTCGTGGTCTGGTAATCATGCACAATGGTGTATGGCTCTGGGCCTTGGCAGGTGCACAGAAGGACGGGCGTCACATGTGTTCAGAGATGTCCTCACCTCACGGCTCTGTGCTCTTCCATGTCCTGCGTTGTGGCCATGAAGTGGCAGAGCTTACTGTCATGACTCAGATGTTCACGCTCATCTTCATACCAAACTTTCCTGAACTGCAGTGATTGCTGTTCTATGGCACTTAGCAAGCTTATACTACTCTCTACTAAAGTGTCTATACTAAAGATTTAAAATCTAAAATCTGAAACATTCAGCCTCTGCAAGTATAGACTAGACTGCGTTCAGAGAGGCTTTTGGTAGACTTAAAAAGTCGAGTGCTTTGGCTTCAGTCACAGCCTGGCTGGCCCCTGTCATCTGTACTTAACGCTGTCTGTAAGAACCATGAGCACATTCTTGTTTTCAGCAAACCAGCTGCAGTGAAACTCCATTTACAGCAACCCGTAGTATAAAATCCTAATGCTTTATTATAATGGGATATCGATGTCGAAGTCCACTGAAGACTTACTAGTTGCCATGTAATTCACTTATAAGAAAATCTCCCCCACTTTACTGGGATTTGTTGTAAGGAGTTTTCACTGGCCTCAGTCAGACTAATTTTTGCTTCCAAAAGAACTGAATGTGATGTGTTGCATTCAGTTGTAGCATCAAATCCACATCTAGTCATCGCTTAAGAGGCTGAACTGTGTTCTCTCCCATGCATACACTCTATTCAGTGTTAAAATGGAAGCTTATGGTTGTGTTGTAAGTATTCACTGAAACAGGATGCCACAGTGCATCAGGAATAACGTTTCTTCCTTCCTTTAGGGTGGCTGTAATTCCAGGTTGCCGCTATTTCTTTTCCGACCACCCCCTCCATCGCCAAACCCATGTATTCAGTGTTCTGATGTTTGTGCAGAGTGACCTCTGATGCAATATCAGTCATGTCCTGGAAGCTGGGTGCTGGTGAGGTCCTGGCAGTAGCACATTGTGTGGGAAGTCGGGCAGCTTCTTTCTGCATGGAATGAAGTGATGGCACAGAAGTCATTAGGGCCACTGTTCATTCCCAGGTAGCATCTGAACTGCTCATGCCAGCTGGAGATTTCATATTTTTATATCAATTAGCATAAATAAGAAAGTTGAGGAGCAATCTTTAAATTTAGTCAAAGCCCAGTATTAATCTTCAGTAGAGATGGGGTTTATATATGTCCAGCCAAATAGCAAATTAAATTTTGGAGAAATATCATAACTAAGAAATTTATATACTTACTCAATCTCATACAATGGGTTTAGAAGCAATTTTGGTTTTATATTACATAGAAAATCCTCTTTCCTAATATTAATAGCAGAATGTCTTTTTGTTTGCTTGGAGACTGATAATTAGTGCATTGGTTTAGATGCCTTTGCCATGCCTTAGTAAAACTTGGGTTGCCTGTCATGTGCTATGTATACCACACATTGGAATACAGTTGCTGCACTTTTTTTTTTTTAATGCCAAGTATCACTGGGTTATCTTAATGAGACATTTTCATTGATATTCTATACACCAAAGTTTTGACAATTTACCATCATTGCTTTTTGTACCAGTTACAGCATTTTGAGGATGCTTTTTTGTTGATGCTAAGATCACTGCAGAATAATAACCTTTTTCTTTGTTTGCATTTGTTTTGAATGTCTAACACCATTAGTTTTTGTGACCTGGTTAAGAAGTATTTGTGCCACAGGCCCAAAAGACAGTTCTCATGTGGCAGTGGTGATATGACATTCAAAGGGCCAATGTTTCTATTTTTGTGGAACTTTAGTCATGCTGATGATAGTATCTTCTGTTTATGCAGTTCTGTAATATCTGTGTGTACAGTTAGTATTATGATGAAAAGATGAAGAATCTGAACTCGAAGGTAGGTTTAAGCCATCATCAGGCCCTTCTGCAAGTGGCCTAAATGGTGTTCCCATTGAACTAACACTTGCCACAAGTATATAATAAGCTATATTAATTATGTGTTTTGCATAAAATTGTCAAAACACAGTTATGTGTACATAGTGGTATAAGATCTTGAAAAAATCTATATATTGTGCTCTTTACTGTGAATGGGAAAAGCCATTTTTAGTAGGTGATTACCATTTGAAAAACATTGGATGTACATCTGAATGTTGCATTGTATTGTACAGTATGCATATTATTGTTTGTGGTTGCATATGGCAATGAAGTGTTTGTTTTATAAAAAAAAATCTGTTATGTACAGTTGAAATAAATTTTGCATTTGCTAGCCCGTGGCTTTTAATATTTGTTACATGGGGGAGGGGGCATAGCATAGTTTGCAGTTGAATGTGATTTGGCTGTTCTTGCTGAACAGAGGCAGCAGGCCAGTCAGTAGAACACTTTCTGTCTGCCCTGAGAGAAAAACTTGCACTTTCTTAGGTTAAATATGTCCAGGACAATACAAGTTCACACCTTATGCATTTTTATTTCATTTGTTTCCCCTTCCATTTTTTTTTCAATACAAGTTTTCAATCACTGGAAAGTTTGTCTCCAGAAAGAAACATTATTGTTTTTTGTGCATAAATGGGGAAAAGCACAACTTCAGAAGTTTTTTATTTAGCCTAAAGTCAGTTTTTCATTTTTGTCTTATAAAGTATGTATCAGGCTGACTCAGAAGAGAGAAATGAAGCAGAATAAAAAAAAAGGAGAAGGTCTGTGACAGGTGTAGGGCTTGGACAAGGTGCAGACAATAAATGCCGTTTTTTTTTTTCCCTGAGAAAAATAAATTAGCCATAAATAACAAGATGGCCTAGATGACTTTTGAGAGCTTTTATTAATTTTTTAAAGTATAGTATTTTGCTCCATTATGAAAGTTATTTCAGTTTCAGTTGATTATAATTAGATTCAGATGTTAGAAAGATAATGAATTTAAGAAACTGAGTTTTGCTACAACTGTGCTAGACTGCTGGCTGGACAGGCCGGTATTCTTTCTGACAAGCTTAAACTGATTTTAGGCTTTTCGTGCAGGCAGACTTACACATTCGTGCACACACGCCGCACAGCACCCTGGATCTGGCAGTCGGGCTCCATTACTCCTGGAACACTTAGTTGTGTGTGTCAGATAAGGCCCCCGCACGGTGTAACAGCCCAGAAAGGCGCTGGGACTGAGCCCCTGGGGCTGTCCCTGCTTTGTTACTGCCTGGGCAAGTCATCTCGTCTATAAAATGGAAATACCGGATTAGATCTGTGTTTCTTAAACTAAGGTCCACAGTTCTGTAGGGATTTGTGAATGTTGAGGGGAGGGGAAGTAGAGTTCTCAGATATATCTAGAATTTTAACTTCTGTGCTCGTATTAATACAAGCGTGTCCCCAGGCTTCTGGAACACACCCTTGAGTGAGTGTTGCCGTGGGGCCCCAATGCCTGCTGGTGTCGCCAGCTGCCTAGCACAGAGTGACCCTGACAGCATAGTGTAGAACTGTCATTGCCAGTGCTTCTTAGCAGGCCTTGGTGGGTAGACACCAAGCATCTGCAGGCACGTTCTTGGAGTCCTCAAGTTTGAGAAGTACTGAATTTGGTTGGTGTTAAGTATAAATTATTATTTCATTATATTGATGTTTTTCTTATTCTCAGCTCCATACAGAAACAATTAACAACAGCCAACCAGCAATTTTGGGTATGTGTTTATAGAAACAGACAGATGATAGGTTAGTCTAGCACTTCTCAAACTGTTACCCAGAAAACCATTTTTAGGATTTTAATGTTAATATTGATTTACAAAAAAATTCACCACTCAAAGCGAGTTTCAGAAATGCAGAATTAAAGAATTTTTATGGCAAACTTCATCAAAACCCATATCGTGCCAAAGGTGCACTGAATCTTCAAGAAGTGGCTGTAACATGTAGCATTTCCCACAATAGGGTATTGCAGAACCCCTCTCAGCTCCAGAAACACAAAAGTTTAGGAAACACAGATCTTGACTGTACTAGAACCATCATGAATGTGTTCATCTGTGTCTGAGCCTCTGTTAATGGGATTTTAAATAAAGTGATAGAACATTCTCTGGTAGTTCTGTTGTTAAAATTGTTTTTCTAACCTAGGTAATTTGGGGAAAATGTGTAATGATGCCTCTAAAAATACTTTAATAATTTCTGAGATAACATATTAAAACTGTCTACTTTCTAAAACATTGTTCTTAAAGAAATAGCCAACTTATTTATAAACCTGGCTGGAAAATATTCCATTGGGTTTTTTTTTTTTTTTTTCGAAAAGCTGTAGTACTTTTCAGTCATTTTAGAAAAATATGTTATATTGACATTAGACAGATTATTAGCACTACACGGATTTCTAGGCAGACTAATAATCTTCATTTATAAGCCTCCTAACTCACATCAGAGATCCATAAATGGCGTTTTACACATTAGTGCATTTCAGGAATCAAGCAGTTAGTACATCCTGTCTATAATATAACGTCCTCAAACTTACATTTTTATAATATATCATTATGTCCTTCTCATGTGCTTTATGTGTATTTGCAAAAATAAGGCCAACATCATGCATATGCAATCATTGTACCAGTTCTTACAGGTTTTAGCTCCTCAATTATGTTGCATAATGGAATGGCTTTTATCTTTATGAATTCATCTGTTAAAAGATATTTATAAAATATAATATTCAAATTAATCCTCAGAACACCCTGGAGAAGTGGTTAGTTTTGTTGTTTTATTTTGTAAGTAATGAAGTTGAGACTCAGTGGCTTGTGATGAAGCATCACCACAGAGTGTCCTCACAGCACCTCTGCATAGAAGTGTCAACATCCTCTGTAATTCCATTTTATATGTCATTTGAAAACCTCAGTGCTGGAAACATAATGTAAACAGGTTGTTTAAGAAGGTAGAAGAAGTGGCAGAAATAATTTAAAAGAAATACATAATTTAATTTGCCTGAAGTGCAGTTACATAAAAACTTTTTTTTCCACTTGTCTTATTAGCTAATCCATTTGAAGAAATGTGTTGCAAATTGAATGTGAAATACATAAATAATACCTTTCTTTGATCCGACTCAAACACAGACATCAACTATCTAGGCTCACAGCAGGTCAACAAGGTAATTAATAACAGTGGGAAAACTTAGGAGTCGACTAAAGCAAGCGATATTACTGGCTTACTTCTCTTCCCAAGGAAGATTAAGTGAAGCCATTTGTTTTCTACACATGTCATATAAGTATCTGAATCTTTATGGAATCTTTTTGTATTTTCTGGGCAAATAGCACATAATTTTTTTTCTTCTAAAATCATGGGCACCTTTCACTTTTGCAGCAGAAGCACAGAAAAATTCTTCACCTGGAAAGTACCCCTTTTGTCTCCGTAAATCTATCTCAGCGTATCAGTTTCCTTCCCACACAGTATTTTCCTGTGTGGCCCACATATCTCAGCAGCATTGCCCATTAACCAGAAGAGGCTAGAAGAAGGCAGCCCCATAGCCCACAGGGTTCTCTCCTGTGACCTCTCGGAGGTGCACGTGCCCGGAACGTGTGAGGCTCCTCTCATCCAGAAGGGACATTTCAGCCCTGGTCTCTTGGAACTTGTCAGAGATTTCTGGGTAGACTGATATTGTCAGACTAGTGTTTTCAAAAATGTTTTTCTTTTGGAAACCATATCTTGCGGTCCTGTCTGAATGTTCTGTCTGAAAAATTACTCCTGAGTTGTAGGTCACTGTGCGTGAGAGTGGGTGGAATGTTGCCTTGTGAGGGCGCACGCATGAAGGTCCCCCCTCTCCGCACACACAGTGATGGGTTTGCTGCCAGGGATTTGTAGCACAGTGTGAGCATGTCATTAGAGGGGCGTCTTTGAATTAGTATTTGACAAACCCATTTATAAACATATACGGATATGCCAGCCCATTACAGCTTATTACAAAGTTCTAGGTACTACATTTGATCATAAGACTGAAATTATTCTCAATACCCATAAAGGCTCTTCCCTTTATTGGTGTAAAATGTGTCTCTCTTGGAGCTTGTGCTTTGTGACATAGCCTTGTACTTGATTGCTCACCCCTAGCTCCCTCTTACCTTTTTACATCCGAAATGACAAGGAGCTCAGCATCTGAATCTTGCTCGGTTCCTGGCCTTCTCATTTCGCATTCGGAGTTGGGGTGGAGCAGGTTTTGCAGATTCACAAAGGGCAGCACGTGGCCAGTGAGCTCCAGGCGTGCCGCCGTGGAAATGGTTGAGATACTCTGTGCATGTCAGGAACGTTTTCTGAGCCTCTTGTCATCAAGTGTTGACAGTTGTTAATTTTGTTCTGTTCAGAGGAGGATAAACATACAGTAAAATGCTGTAAAGCTATTCTTTAAAATCCTGTCTTTTTAAAAACATTTGTGTAATGCAAACTTTCCCATGATAATGAGGGATAATAATTTCACGTGCTGTTCTTCTAAATCTGACAAATTTTTAGGAAGACAAACAAAAGGCCAGTGGGAAAAAACAAGACCAAGCAAGTTGAACCATCACTTAGATAATTAATGAATGTACCTCAACCATTAAATATACTTTTTTCATTGAGAAATGCTTGTCACAATACCACTGCAGGTGTTTGTGTGCTGTGGTAGATAATATCTTTCCTTCAATTTGCATCTGATATTTTTCAAAATTATAAATGGTATATGTTATACCGTATAATCTTTAAGAAAATATTTTTTTTTTTTTTTTTTTTTTTCTTGAAACAGAGTCTTGCTCTGTTGCCCGGGCTAGAGTGCTGTGACATCAACCTAGCTCACAGCAACCTCAAACTCCAGGGCTTGAGGGATCCTTCTGCCTCAGCCTCCCGAGTAGCTGGAACTACAGGCATGCGCCACCATGCCCGGCTAATTTTTTCTGTATATTTTTAGTTGTCCAGCTAATTTCTTTCTACCCTTAGTAGAGACGGGGTCTCGCTCTTGCTCAGGCTGGTCTCGAACTCCTGACCTTAAGAGATCTTCCCACCTTGGCCTCCCAGAGTGCTAGGATTACAGGCGTGAGCCACCATGCCCGGCCAAAATATTCTTTTCTTTAAGAATATGATTCGATTCTCTTTCCTCACCTTTTAAAATGAGTATTTGGATTTCCTAATTAATTTCTAAAGTATATCTCACAGCAACCAAAGTCCCATATAGACTTTTGTTCAGGTGTTGGTTAAGTGGCACAAACATTCCTCTGATATTGTGAACAATTTACTTTCATTTAGAAAAGTATTTATATTCCAGGGAATATAGAATAAAGTTTTCTTAAAAGAACCAAGTAATACATTTCACTGTTTATAAATCATATGCTATATCTTTATTTTTAAATGTTGCCATAGAGTTAAATGTTTTAATTGCCAGTTCTTCAATTAATAAACACTCAGTGTGTTTGTTCTGCCTGGTCTCTCTCATATGTCTTTCTGACATCCTCGAATAATACAATGGCTCAAAATTTGGATGAATATCCAAGGAACATGGTCAGAACCTTTAAATTACCACCTGTTGAATATTTCGGGGTTTAAAAGATTCATAATCCAGATTGAGAAACTGAAGTTTGTTAATTTGCAAAAGGCTGGTGTTTCCTTTGAGGCTTTGGGCATGGGAAGGGCTGGGCTCAGTAGAGAAAACTGGTCAAAGATGCCCTACTCTAGCTTTTCTTGATGAAAAATTTTTATTACATAGTCACTGAAATTTAGTATTTAAGTAGTGCTGTATAGTCAAGTTCTATTTCTTTGTTCTGCTGTGATATTCACCTGAGGTTATTTTTCTGTTTTTTGTTTTGTTTTGTTTTTTAATAATCTTAGGTTCACGCAAAGAATCGGCTCCACAAGTTTTGCTTCCAGAAGAAGAGAAGATTATAGTTGAAGAAACTAAAAGTAACGGCCAGACTGTGATAGAAGAAAAGTAAGATGTCTTCCTGTGTTTTAAAGCAGGCCTCTGACCCCACAGTGGGTAGTGGAGTCAGGACAATTCCCTGAGGGGCTGGGCTGTGGCTTCAGAAACTGCACTTTAAAGTTTCTTCAAAGATTAAAGTTAACTTTGACTAAGTTAACACAGAAGTTGATTGTTTTAAAGTTGTGGATTTGGCTGTGGCGGTGAACAGGGCCAAACAGCCCTGGTCCCTTCTCTTAGCCTTGTGGCGTCTCTGGTAAGTTTCTGTGCGTCCTCTTGATGTTCATGCTGTTTATGTGTTTATTCTGTTTCCTGTTTCAGGAGTCTTGTTGATACTGTATATGCATTAAAGGATGAAGTCCAAGAATTAAGACAGGTGCGTCATAATTCATTTTTTAATGTTTTGTTTATGGGAGAAAAAGAAAAAATATTATATTAAAAATAAAACTGATTGTCCATAAGCAAAAAAATACTAAAAGGAGACCATGTCTTTCTGAATTCCAGCACATAAAACGATTGCTCTTCTGTAAATGTGATAGACCAGGAAATGAATTTTTAAAGTGACTTGTTTAAACTATTTCTTTTAACTATGTTGTTTTCGATGTCATAAACCATCTCAAAATCTGTTGGAATAATACTTTAAATTAGCTAAAATTCTGTCTAGTTAAAAGTCCTATTAGAGGCCTCTTGTGATTAGTCTCCGCCAGTGCACTATCCTTGTGCTTCAGAAGCCAGTCGGCGGGTTGGTTACACTAGGCTAGCTAACCAGGTGTGTTTGTGTGTAATTTATCAGCGTATGATTTGTGTGTGGAAATGGCTTTGGTCTCCTGCCCAGCAAGGCGAGGGAAGGTTGGGGGGTGTAGGCTGAGGAGCAGCCTGGGAACAGTGTGGCCTGGGATGTGGAGGGGCTGGATAGAGAGCCAGTGGCCACTGTGCGGGTCTGGACACGCT
The DNA here is from genome assembly GCA_963575035.1 of Avahi laniger. Lineage (NCBI taxonomy): Eukaryota > Metazoa > Chordata > Mammalia > Primates > Indriidae > Avahi > Avahi laniger. Next base: position 21,155 of record CAUYSK010049613.1, on the reverse strand, counting down.
CTCAGCCTTTCTGAGCAGTGTCCAGAGTGGCTTCCAGGTATTTCTCTTCCTTATTTGATGGCTTCCCTGTTCACACTTTGCCCCTAGCAGCAGGACACATGTGTGCATGTGTGTACCTTCTACATCCCGAGAAATGCCTGTGTTATCATGCACAGAAGCAGGTTCTTATTCATTCACTCCTGTGTTCATTCAATGGCTGTTACTACCATTGCTCTGTATAACTCTCTAAGTAATTACAAGTCTGAAAAGAAGCGGTTGAATAGAAGCTGTCCCATTTGCTCTTTTCAGCCATTTTCTTATGGTATATTATAGAGAGATTCTTTGATTTATGAATTGAAATAAATATGGGCCATTAGGACTGTTTTTCCATCTGCAGTTTGTCTGGCTCCCAGGAACTGTGCAGTAAAGAGCACCTCAGTGTCTGTCAGGTGGCTAAGGTTTGCCGGCCCCCGACCTCCCAGCCCACAGGCAGGTGCACGTGGGATCTGAGTAATCAAGGTCCTGTGCAGGATGTGCATCTGGGAAAGGAAAGCCTGCCAGTGCCAGCAGTAGTGATCATACTGTGGCCTACTTGATTTACAGGATAACAAAAAGATGAAGAAATCTTTAGAGGAAGAACAGAGGGCCCGCAAAGACCTGGAAAAGCTGGTGAGGAAGGTTCTAAAGAACATGAATGATCCTGCTTGGGATGAGACGAATCTGTAAGGATGTCCTTCATTCTTTCTGTCGAAGACCAGCTCCAAGATGAAGCCGGGAACTCCTGACCCAAGCCAGGTGGCCATTCAGGACTGCAGGGCAGGGCTGGACACAAAGTCATCTGCTCTCTGTGCATAGGAAAGCTGGGGCCCGGCACTAGAATCGAATGGTCAGCCCATCACTAAAGATGCATACGCTGAGGACCTGAGCTGCGTTAATCTCTCTTCTGCTACCATCTCAGTTACCTCATTTTGCAATAAGTTCAGTGACTGACTAAAAGTCCTGGTTTTCCAGACTTTCAGTTGAATATATAAATATTATATATACATGTTTCTTGTAAATATTCCATTTTGGATGCATACCCAAGGTCGTCGTGTCTGGGCTAATCCCCTTGCTGGAGTTCCCTTTCCACTAACCCTTGCAGCCGTGTGCATTAGAAACCCTGTCCACGTGCCCGTTGAAAGCAGAGGTGTGGGGAAGTGTCAAGTAGATGCCCGGTTGGTTCTGCACCACTGTGCTCTCTACAGTTCTATAAAAATACTTCCCACTCCAGTATGTCTGAATAATTTAACCTTATTTATATCTGCAAAGATGCTTCCATCCCATTCGAAAGTCTTCTCCTAAAACAGTATTATAGTCCCAGTCCCACCAGGCTCCAAGGGCAGCACGCTGGCTGGCCAAGACCCAGCCCTGAAATCGGGGGAATTGCCTGCACTGCCCCGTATCCACCCAAAAGATGCTTGCTCTCATCTGCCATATCTAAGTACCGTGACTATCAGAGTGTGCTCACTGCATTTTGGGAGATCACCCAGACTTTTCTATGTATGTGACAAAATGCACTGTTTTTTCCTCCTCTCCCAACCCCCTCAAAGAGAGATCTTACCTAGAACCTGTAAATAAAATGTATTATTTATTATATCTCACTGCAGCTGATGACAGCAGACGGAAGTGATGCTGTGACGCTGATACTGGCGGGTAGGGTTCCGCCGTCGGGCGCTGTCAACCCCGAGGTCTGCTTTACCATCGGGTGCAGCCAGCATGGCTCAGTGCTCACTAAAAATAAACTTCCCTCTTTCAGCAAGAATAAAGCAATATACATCTTGAGTTCGACTAAGTAATGAAAACTTAAACGTGGGAACATTCCCCCACTGTGTCCAAATGCAGAAGAGACGAGGAAGGAAAGCCTTTCTGCACCCCGGCTCCGCTGGTCTCTTTTGGCCCCCGCTGGCTCTGGAGAGTCCGAGCAGCCCTGGACAGGAAGCCCCGGGCCATGGGGCCAGGTTTTTGTTCTTCTGCAATAAATAATGGTGACCACAGGCACTTTCCTTTGTTTCCCTTCCTCTGAAGAGGAGGATTTTAAAGTGAGATAAACTTTTCACAGAATAAGTGTTATCTATGTTAAAACCAAAATGGCAGCACCATGCATTACAGAAGTCTCAGAACAACTCGTTTGGCATCAGAAGTGACTTTTTCATTCTCTATGTGTTGGTCACATTGCCCTTTAACTGCACCCAAACCTTTGTATTCTCACGCCTTTCAACTGGGCGGCTTTGGAGATGGTTTGTTTTCTGGCTGTTTACGGTTCTTCTGCCATCCCTTGCTAGTCCCAGTCTCTGTGCCCAAGCAAGCCTTGCCAGTTTCCTGCCCACACCCGGGTGCAGGGTCTGTCTGGGCCCAGGCTTCAGAACCTGGCCACCTTACTGGGACCTTTAATGAACATTGCCAATTTCCTATACTTAGTGTTTTATTCTCTAGTGCTGGCACAGGAAAAGATCGAGTCTTTTTTTTTTTTTTTTTTTTTGTGCCTTTGGTAATCTCTTTTTTTTACAAGTCATTTTTTTGGTGATGCATAAGACGTTGCAGTGGAAAACAGTTAAATTCGAGTGTATTGAAGTTTGCTGTCGTAAGCAGATTTTAACTCAGGAACAACTCTCCTCCGATCTCTCCACCGCTTGTGACAGGCCATGTTGCTGTGCCGCTCTGCCGAGAGCGAACTCCAGCCCGTTCCCGGAACCACTGCCGTTGCTGTCCGCATCCCCGGGACGGATCTCTTACAGACCTGCCTTAATGATCCGATTGGAGTATTTCATGAGAACACTTGTGTTTTTAATGTCTCTTCCCCCAGAAGGGGGTGGTCGTTGAGATCCTTGTGTTAATGCCTTGCCTTTTTTTTTTTTTCCTGTGGATCCAATATCTTCCTAGGCTTTTTAGGGAGCAGAAAAAATGCATCTGAGAGCAATTCTTTTTACACACCTGCCCTGTTGTATATAACTGTGTACATTTCACCGTGTAACCTCCCAAGGGGGTGGGAATTTGATACAGAGGTTAAAGGGGACACTATTCACCCAAGGGTTACTCCTTTGCTCTCACCTTTTATGGATGAGGAGACGAAGCCATTTCTTATCCTATAGATGTGAAGCACTTTCGGTTTTAAACGCTGTTGAGATGTAGCATCCGAAGCCCATTCCATTGAACTCGGTGACGTCTGTGCTTGTCCACATGCACTGGGCCTCCGGGGCTGCGATAGCTGCCCTGGTTTGTGTGGACTTCTTAATGCCGGCCGTTCTTCACCCTCCTGGACAGCCGGGGCGCCGCTGACAGCCTGGAGAAACTCCTGCTTTAAATGTCACAGGCGGTCCTGTGTGGACTCGTGTGGACTGCTACGATGTTGATGCTACATTGTTGTAATTATTAAACTGATTATTTTTCTTATGCCACAAAACATGTCACTTTATCTTCTTTGATGTGTTTACTGTACGTGTGTTAGTGTTACAGTTTCTTTTGGCTTTTTTAGATTTTCAAGTTCTGGTGTGAATTTTTGATACTGGAAATTATCATGTTTGCCTTTAAAATCTTGAGTTTGAGAATATTTGAAGACAAATGGATTAGAAAAGAAAACCGAAAGGTTTAGGGAAGGAAGGGGAAGCAACAGTGCACACCGTCACTCTCAGCCGCCTGCGTCCACTGTCCTCACAACGACTTCCGTGTTGGAGGGTGTCAGTGAGCCATTTCGTGGGGCTGAATAAATGAAAGCATTTGTGAAGACATCTGTGGGGGTCCCTTTTAGGACAAGAAAATTTCTTGTGTGCTTGTCTGTTAAAGTGTTACCCTTTGTTTCCTCAAGGTTGGGGCAGGTGGTCCTTGTTGAGTGCTGTACTGGTTGAGGCACCGCTCCATCCAATAAAGACGGTTGGAAAATAGTATTCAGGTGAAAGAAAACAAGCTGCTAGTTAGAATTACAAAGCTGCGAGTTGTATAGAAAATTCCCTTGGTGCGTCACCTTCTTAGAACTTTTACCTTTAGACCTAAGGGAATTAAGCTAATAGCATAGTCACCTTAGAAACTTTGATTTAAAAGAAAACTTTTTGTTAGATAACCTGGTAACTATTATTTTAAATTCTGCCAGACTTCAGGGAGACAAATGATGGTGTGTACCTTACTACGAAGTCTTTCTGGATGTTGTGATTTGTGTCCGTAGAGTGTTTTAGATTTTCCAGAGCTCTCCTAAATTACTCCGTGGCTATCCAAAAAGCAAACCCGTGAGGCAGTGAGGACAGGCAGTGCTAAGCTCAGAGATGCAGGCAGCATGATCCGCCCCGTGGGGCTGGGTGTTGGGTGTCCCCGAGTCACAGCTGGGCATGAGCTCAGGTTGAGTTGGGCAAGCCATAGTTCAGGTTAGGACAAGGGAGCTTGTGACTCTGAGCCTGGTGTCCTCATCGGGTTGTGACACTGATGAGGATCCTCTGCAAGGGTGGCCGTGAGGACCCGGTGAGGAAGCCCCTGCTCCGTGGTACATACGCCTGGCTCGCGTGGTAGCCTTAGGCTGCATCGTGTTTCAGCCATTTAGGGGGTTACAGGGCGGCTGTGCTGGAGGCCCAGCCAACTGGAAGTTCTTTGAAGAACCCAAGTGAAGCCGGTATCTAAAATTTCAAGGATTTTAGTTTTTTCAGGCTAAAATGAGTAGGCATTGAAAAAATAATTTCTGTTAATTTGCATTGTAACTAGAATGTTGGTATATTAGACACCTAATTTGAATTGTTTGTCTTACTAGAGGGGTATGCATTTACATTTTTCTTGCTAGTTTTTAATTATAAAAATAATACCTCTTATGGTGAAAATATAAACAGTATGCAAGAATATAAGGTAAAAAGTATATATTCCCTCTCCCAATGCCCTCTCCTTATTCCACAGAAGTAACCAATGTTATTTGTTTTGTATATTTTTGTTCATTCTTCTGAGCAAGTGCCCGTATGTGGTGGTTTGTAACTTTTCACCCCAGTGAGATGTCACTGAGTAGACTCTTCTGTAACTTACCTTTTTGAACTTTGTTCGCTGTCTTTCCACATAGGTATATATGTTAATAGATTGAACCCCTTCATCCTTTCTGACTGCTACATATGTCTCCATTTCTCGGATGCACTGCTTTTATTTTAGTCAATCGCCAGGAGGTATTTGGGAGGGGCAGTCGCTGTTGCTGAAATGCTCTGATGTATATCCTTGTGTATACAACTGAGCAACTGACTGAGCACAGCTGTAAGATTACCTCCTAAAAACGTGTGTTTTTAATTGTGATCGGATTTGCCAGATTGCTAGAAGGTGTTTTAGAAACGATATCTTTGGCAAGTTTACAGTTGCAGAGAAGGAATGGGGCACAAATGCCATCCGAAACATCATCTTGGTTCCCGATGCATTCGGATGCTGGCATTGACCCCATGCGAGCACGGTCACATTAGCATGGTGTGGGAGAGGAGAAGATGAGGGAGCATGTGCCCGTCCGTCTCTGTGGTCGGTTCCTTCTTGTCCCTGGGCTCTGTTCTCTGTCACATTTACCGTTCCCATTGCACTGATCTTTCTAAAGCAGATTGTAGGCGACCTTCCCTCTGGCCTTGCCCCCTTCCCTGGAGTTAATCTAAAGCAAATGTTTCTCAGCATGTGGCAGGTTGGGTGGGGCCTTCCTTGTCAGCTCCTGGGGAAGTGGCGGTCCCTGCCCTTACCCCTTGGCCTGGAGAGACGATTTCTGAGGGTGCGATCCAGGACCCTGCATTTTTAACGTCACCAGGAGTGTTGTGTTGGAGGCCATAGTCATATAAAGATGTCCAGGAGAATAATGTTTGTGTTACTACGGAGCTGCTCTGTTCAGATTGTTCACATTTCTGTGTGTGAGACATTTACTTAAGTCTGAGCAGCCACATGGAGGACTTGTAACCAGTCTGTGTGGCTGATGAAACTGAGCTTCCCACACTGCTGCTGTCGCCCGTCCTGCCTCCCGTGTCGTTAGGGGACACATGGTTCTTGCTGTACCACTAAGAAAAGTTGCTGCCCGTCATAATGTAGAGGGTCATCAATTCTAAAACTTGTGCAGGTTTGAGAGGAGTTTGGATTTTTTAGAAGCAGGGAAAGTGAGATGAACTATGGCTTTTGGGGTCCTGTGTCCAGCGCTCCCTACCTAAAGTCTCTCAAGTGGGGCTCCACTTCCTTTCCACTCTGAGCAGATTTGGGATATAAGAAGGTAAAATCCATCAGACGGGAACCACCTCCCCTTTTACCAAACTCACACACCTCCCTCCGTCAGACCTGTTCCACGATCTTGTTCCAGTAGAACCACCTTGTCACCTCGCTTCCGAATACTGGGTCTCTCAACCAGACCCTTCACTTCTCTTGCATGCTGCTATTTTTTTTTTTAACTTATTTGTTACAGAAAGTGTCAAGCTTATGTAAAAGTAGAATAATGAACGATAATTGTTCTCCAAGACCCATGAACATTCTAGGCCATGGTCTGTTTTCCAACTACGGAAAATTGCAGCGGTGACGCAGATGACCTGTGCCTGAGGGCCCGTTCCGGGAGGGCTTTGGGAAGGGCGGCTGGTGTCTACAGCGCCCTGGTCCCTCAGGGGCCCGAGCCGTGGCTGGCTTCCCTTTTGTGAACATAATAACAAAGCTGCTTCAATTCCACGTTTCCCAGCCACCAGCCTGCTGCTCTTTCCCCTCCGCAGACAGAACGCTCACAAGCATCTGCACTTTGTCCCCTGGACTTCTGACCCCAGCCCTCCCCAGTGCCTGTGTCCTGCTGCTCCTGTTCTGCTCTCAGCCCCCCTCGCTGACCTGCGGGGTTCTGTAACCTTACTTGCTCCTACCCCTGGGGGTGTTGGCATTCTCTGTACCCAGGACATGGCCCCACTATCCTGGTTAAGCCTGATTGTTTTAGATGCCAGCTTGGTCTTTATTTCCCTCCCTTCACCTCCCACCACGCTGCACTCCTCAAGAGTGGTGATGGTGTCTGCATGCGATGACTCTGGAGTCCTGCAAGCCCCTAAGGCCTCGGGTGACATCTGCTTCTCCCATTCCTCGCAGATGTGTCGTCAGTCTCATCATAGTGCTGCACAGGAACATGTGAAGGAGGCAGGTTGGGCTGCACCAGGAACACGTGTGCATACCATGTGCTGCATCTTGTTCTGCCTATTTTCTTCCCTTTTGAGCACTTTCGTCTTCAGAATTGCCGTTTGTGTGTGCTCTGCTCACGTGGCGCTCACCCATGGCCAGCAGTGCTAGTCTTGAAGGCTCCTTCCTGCGCGGGAGAGGGCTCCAGCCAGCAGGGCTCATGCTCTGGCCCGCGCCCCGCCATGTTGCAGGCCTGGCCAGGACAGATCTTGCCAGTGGTAGCAGTTTCACAAGTGTATACAACTCTCAAAACATCAAATTGTATATTTTAAGTGAGCATAGTTTGGGTATGTCAGTTAATGCCTCGATAAAACATCTCAGTAGAGCCGGTTTCCTGAAGGTTCCCCCACAAATGGCTGCATGCCAGGTGTCGGTGTGCGGAGCTGGATCGGCTCGGATCCCACTCCTTTGATGGGCACTGAGAGGCCAAGAGGGCACTGAGAGGAGGGTGACCTTCAGGTGTTGCAGCTCGTCTCGAAGGGTCGACCACCACTGCCTGATCACGGTCGACTCAGAGACATTTTAGATTTCTGAGACCCTGCTCTGCTTTCACAGAAGGGAGAATCACGGTTATGCTCATGGTAAATATCTTCACAATGAGGGTGCCTTTTGGGTGCTTCTGGCGTCTAGAGGTAGAGTCCAGCGTCCTACGGTGCCTAGTCAGTCCCACGACAGAACTATCCAGCTCGAGATGTCAAGAGTGCCAAGGTTGAGAGAATGCGAGTCAGAGCTCGCACGAAGGCCTTGGGGCTAACGAAATGGGGAGACTGGACAGTCTTGGGAAGCTAGGGGTACACTAATTAGAGTCTGTTGACCCCCGCCTGTGGGTTGAGGCCCTGGGAGACCCTCAGAGGGCAGCACAGCTCGCCTTAATCCTTGAAAGCAGACAAAGGGACTGTGGGGACTAATGTTTCCGGCATCTGGTCTAAGTGAATTCTTTTTGGAATAAGATAACATCCTAGTTCTTATCACAATCGGAATAACAAGGCCCACGAAGAGACGAGGTGACAGGGACAAGCCAGGAGGGGCAGCGGGAGAGCAGAGGACGGATGGCAGAGGCTGGAAGGTCCCGTATTCATGGAGCCAGTTATGTCAGCAAAGTACTGAAAACCGAGAAAGCTCTTGTTCCTAAGATCAGGAACACAGCAAGAAAGACGTTCTCACGCACACAGGACCCAGCCGTCTTGGCTGGTGCAAGGAGGGAAAAGCTAGAAATAAAGATTATACGTGTTGGGAGAGAAGTAGTGAGGTGGTGTTTCTTCCCAGATGTGATTGTCTATGCAGAAAATCCCAACCTATCTTCAAAAAAACTATTAGAATTCGTGAGGTCACAGGATACAGGTGTGGGAGACAGAACAGTGGCCCCCACAGATGCCCATGCCCTGATCCCTAGCACCTGTGAATGTCACCCGTGGCAAAGGGACGGGGGCAAAGGTGGGGGTTAGGTTGGAAGCTTGAGATGGAGGGATCACCTCGGCTTGCCCTGGTGGGCCCTGGGTGTCACCATGGGGGGAGGCGGAGGGCCACGTCTCTGGCAGCGGGACGTGCGGAAGGCCCGGGCCACAGCCGGGACTCAGGCTGCCCTGGGAGCCGGGAGAGGCAGGTGTCCTGCTCTAGAGCCTCCAGAGGGGGCACAGCCATGTTGACACTCCACTTCAGGTCTCTGGCCTCCAGCACTGGTAGGTAATGAATTTGTGCCGTTTTAAGTACGTTAGTCTGTGGTAATGTGTTATGGCAGCAGAAGGAAACTAACACACAACGTCAAGATACGAATCAATCGTAGTCTGTATCTAGCAACCAACAGTTGGAAATCGAAGTTATAAAAAGAACATTTAGGGTACCATCAGAAAACAAATGAATTTTGTTACGAATGTCAGCAGAGTGCTGAAGACTAGGATGCACTTCACAAGACAGTCAAGACTTGTACACTGAGGACTACAAATCATTGGGATAAAGAAGACCCAGATGTAGACATACGTTAATACTGTGGGTCAGACGCCCAGTATTGCCGTGATGCAGGTCTTACCAAGTTATCTTCGTGCAGAACAGCCAGTCACTTAGCAGTTCCTCATAAACTTCACATATACTCAGGACCCACTGGGAATCTGCCCTCTTGGTAGCTGCACAAGAGAAACAGAGTTCTGTCCACACGAAGTACTCCACTGTTCACAGAAGCTTCATGCACAAGAGCAAAGCGCTGGAGCTAGACCAATGACCATGACGAGGTGAAAGCACGAGCAGATCGTGGTGCATCTGTGTGATGAGTACGACCCAGCAGTGAAAAGGAACAACTTCTGATGCACACAACAGTGTGGCTGCATCGCGTAGGTACTGTGCTGGGTGAAGGAAACCAGAAGAAAATGTGTACTTTATAATTCCATTTACAGGGAATGTAGAGGAGGCAACCATAGTGTCGGATGGCTGGTCGGTGGTTGCTATGAGCTGGGAGGGAAGGCGGGCCAAGCAGGAATTTGGGAGATGAATAAAATTTGTTCTTTGAAGAGACCAGTGACTAATAAAATTGATAAACTCCTGGCAAACAGGTAAGGAAAGTAAGTCACATGTAACCCTTGTTAGAATGAAAAGGGAGATAACTACACATTTTTAGACATTAAAAAGATGACAAGGATATTATTTATGCAAATAAATCTGCAAACAGAGGTGAAATGCTTCAGTTCCTAGAAAAAGAGCTTTGAAAACTGGCACAAGGAAAAACAATATAGTAAATATCATATATAGCTATTAAAGAAATTGTCTTGTAATTTAAAGACTTGCACGAACATACGCTTCCAGGTAGTGAACTGTAGCAAACTTTAAGACAATTTCTTCCAGAGGTTAGAAAATAGAGTAAGCATTTGAAAATTCATTTTACAATACCAACCTTGATACTATTAATATAATACCAAATAAAACAAAGGACAATTTTGGGCAATGTCATGAATAATAGATACAAAATGTTAACATATCAAATCGAATCTATATATTTAGAAGGGTCATACTGTATATCATAACCAGGTGGGTTGATTCTAAGGATACAAGTTTGGCTTAAGAGTTTAAAAAAAAGTAATTTACCATATTTACAGAAAAAAAGAAAAAGCTGTGATCATATGATTAGATTAGACACATATGGTAAAATTCAGCATCCATTTGTGGGGATGAAACCAATAGCAAACTAGGAATAAAAGAATTTCTTTAGTCTGAGAACATTTACCAAAAACCCTATTGATATATTAACACCAACATCATATTGGCAAAGTATCACCCTCTGTTCCCCAGTGCTCGCCGGTGTATTACAGCATGGATAAAAGGGGGAAGGGCACACAGTTTGTAAAGAAACAATGAAAACTCTTTATTTGCAAATTATACTATTGTGTATGTAGGAAATACAAAAGTATCTACAGTGAAATAATTAGAATTAATAATGGTGCTAGATAAAAGATCTATATAGAAATTGATTTTCTCTAAATCAGGAACAAATGGAAAATAGAAAATGATACCTTTTTCAGTAACAAAAAACATCAAGTAGGAATAAATAAGATACAAGATATGGAAGACCTTAACATAGAAAACTACAAACATTATTGAAGAAATGAGAGGAGGTCCAGGTGGGGTGATATGTTAATGGGTTAGAACAGTGGTCCCCAATCTTTTCGGCACCAGGGACCAGTCTCATGGAAGACAATTTTTCCACGGGGTGAGTGGGGAGGTGGTGATTCGTGGCCCAGTTCCTAACAGGCCACAGACCAGTACCGGGCCACAAACCAGGGGTTGGGGACCGCAGAGGTAGAAGACTCGACATGATAAAGATGTCGTTTCTCCCCCGTTTGCTTTATGGATTTAGTGCTATGGCAATAAAGCCCTGTGAGTTTTATTCTCCCCTCTTCTGGATCTTGAAAGATAATTTCTGCAATTTACATGGAAATGCAAAGTGCCAAGAATAAGAACCTCATGAAGTTGAAGAGCAAGGTAGAAAGACTTCCTTTGAGGATGACCAGAGGGGGGTTAACACGCTGGGCGGTGCTGGAGCAAAGGGTGCCCACACAGACCCATCCATGTGTGGACACGCGTGCATCACGTGTTGCCCCGCAGAACGGTGGGGAGAGGACAGTATTGTCAGCAAATTGTTCTTGGTCCATTGTTTTTCCTCGTAGACAAGTGCGAGACTTGACTCCTCCCTCACACCATACACCAGTCCTGGCTGTGTCTAATTTTAGATTTAAATATGCAAGAGGAAGCAATGAAATTGTAGAAGATAATGGAGAATATCTTCATGATTTTAGGGTTAGGGAAGACTTAGGATGCAAGAAGCTCTAATAACAAAAGGAAAGATTAATGCATTCTACTACATTAAAATTAGCGTTAACTGCTAATGAAAGCTGCTTTCCAAAGACATTGAGAAGATGTAGAGGCACAGCCTGGAGCAAGAGAGGCGCTGGTCACACACGTCACACACAAAGGGCTGTGTTCAGCCTATGTGGGGGACTTCAAAAAGTTCATGGAAAAGTGGAGTTAAAAGACAAAATATATAAACTCTACTTCTCAATGTAAGCTCCATCAAGCTCCAGACACTGTCGTGAGCGATGACACCAGCCACGTGGTCGATTCCTAAAGAACCGAGGGTGCTGGGAATCAGCCGCGCCAATGCGGCCTTTGTTACGTTATCGACTGGAGAAAAGTGGGTGCTCTGCAGACTTTTTAAGATCAAGAAACAAGAAGTCAGAAGGAGCCAACTCATGTGATCAGGTGGGTGCCTGATGATTTCCCACCAAAATCTCCCCACATTGCCCTTGTTTGGTGAGAGGGGTGAGCAGGAGCATTGTCGTGGTGGAGAAGGACTCTCTGGGGAAGCTCTCCTGGCGTTTTCCTGCTAACGCTGTGGCTGACTGTCTCAAAAAACGCTCTCATGACAGGCAAATGTTACCGCTCTTTGACCTCCAGAAAGTCAACAGCAGAGTGCCGTGAGCATCCAAAAAAACCATTGCCACAACTTTTGCTCTTGCTTTGGACACGTCCACCTCTCGGTAGCCACGGCCTCGACTGTGCTCTGTCTTCGGGGTCTACTGGTAAAGCCACGTTCCCTCTCCTGTTACAGTTCTTCAATGAAACACTTCAGAATCTTGTTGATCCCACTTGTTTACAATTTCCGTTGAAAGCTCTGTCTTGTCACCTGAGTGGAAAGTTTGCTCAGCTTTAATGTTTCAGCCAGAATTGTGTGAGCTGAGCCAGCTGAGATGTCTGTGGTGTTGGCTACTGTTTCTGCTGTTAGTTGTCCGTCCTGTTCAGTTAGAGCACGAACAAGATTAATTTTTCCCTCCCAAATTGATGTGTGTGGTCTGCTGCTCTGGGCTTCATCTTCAACATTGTCTCATCCCTTCTTTTTTTTTTTTTTTTCTGACCCAGAGTCTCTCTCTGTTGCCCTGGCCTCAGCCTAGCTCACAGCAACCTCAAACTCCTGGGCTGAAGTGATCCTCCTGCCTCAGCCTCCGAGTAGCTGGGACTACAGGCATGTGCCACCATGCCCGGCTAATTTTTTCTACATATATTTTTAGTTGTCCACCTAATTTCTTTCTATTTTTAGTAGAGACGGGGGTCTCGCTCTTGTTCAGGCTGGTCTCGAACTCCTGACCTTGAGGGATTCTCCCACCTTGGCCTTCTAGAGTGCTAGGATTACAGGCGTGAGCCACTGCGCCTGGCCGTCTCATCCCTTCTTAAAACCAGTTATCCATTTGGAACCGCTGATTGCTTTGGGGCATTAACTCCATCAACTTTTTGTAAAGCACGAATGATTTCACTGTTCTTCCACCCAAGCTTCACCATACATTTCATCTTTGTTCTTGCTTTGATTTTAGCACAATTCGTGTTGCTCCAATAGGGATTCTTTTTAAACTGGTGTCTTATCCTTCTTAGTGTCTCAAACTAGAGCCTGTTGAGACATGTTATAGCAAGTTGATATGAGGATATTTTGGTGCAAAAAACTTTTGGAATGCATGCATAATTTTTTTCCTAATACATATTTTCCATGAACTTTGTGAAGACCTGGCATACAAGACATTTAACAAATCCATAAGAAAAAGACAACTTAATCTAAAAAAAAAAGGTAGTTCACAAAAGAGAATATCCAACATGGCCAATAAACATAAAAGGTCTTTGATCTCATTTATAATCAGGGAAATGCAAATTAGAGTCCTAAAATTATGCTACTAAAATAATACCAATAAAATTAAATTTATTAATAATACCAAGGATTTCTGAAGGTGCAGTGCTCTCATATACTGCTCCTTAGAGAGTGAGTTGCCACAAACACGTTAGAGTTCAGCATTAGCCAATAAAAATGTTCAGCTCCCAGGTGCATTAATTTTCTGCTGCTGTGACAAATTCCCACAGACTTCAGGCTTGAAACAGCATCCCCTGATTAACTCCCAGTTTTTCTAGGTCAGGGGTCCAGATGTGGGTAGCAGGTGCCCTGCTTGGGGTCTCCCAGGCTGATATCAGGGCTCCAACAGGACCATGTTCTCTGAGCTGCGAGCCTCTCCCAGCCTAGAGTGGGTGGCAAAGCTCAACTCCTTGCAGCTGTAAGATGGCCTGCTTTCTTGCTGTCAGCAAGGTCTGCTTCCCTCCAGTCATGCTGGCTTCCATCAGTCTTTTCAGGGCTGAGCGGGCCTTGCCCCAGGGCCTTTGCACATGCCACCACTTTAGCCTCAGATGTGCTCTTCTCACCAGGGGCCTCCGCTCACCCCGGCAGCAGGGAAATCGCCCCTGCCCAAGTGCTCCCTAACCAACAAGCTCTACCTTGTTTTCCCCCGCAGCGCATGTCTATCCTGACACAAACCTCTGTCCTGTCTGTCTCCCTCCGAGAAAGGGAGGGGACCGGTCTGTGTTGTTCGCTGTTGGATCCACTCATGCCCAGAAAAAGCCATGTTCCAAGGAGGAAGGGCCAAGGCTTGAAGGAGGTGGCAGGACTCCAACCTGCGGTCTCACAGCTGGGCTTGGTGGGCAGCAGGAGTGGGTGTCCACGGGGAAGGTGGGCTGAGGTCCTGGCGTCCTGAGTGCAGTCCTGCCCTTGGAACTGCTTGCCATGCCAGTTAGCCTGAGCGTCCTCTGTGCTCTGTCTGCGCAGCCTGCAGCATGTGGACAGTTGCGTCGCTCTGAGTGAAGCCCTGTGTGACGTCCCTGTGACCTCACGGGGCTGTGTGATGTCACAGCGGGCGGGGCCAGCCGGCCTGGCTCCACACTCCACTGGCCGTGACTGCAGACCGGAGAAGGTGGCCAGTTTCTTGTTTTATCACAGAGGCGTTCTCCCCTTGGAGCAGCGCTGAGGGGCGAGCGGCTGAGGGCCCAGGGAGCTGGTGGGCAGGTCAGTTCCCAGGTGGCCCTCTTGGCGGCAGGAACAGTCCTCCCCGCATGGCCCCGTTCCCGGGGCGTCCACGAGGTGCCTCCGTGCTGAAGGCTTCTGTTTTCCAGGCTTGACCACTCCGACCGTCCGTCAGCACCATGATGAAATATGCGCCGGACGTCGAAAAGTCCCCGCCGCACCTCCTGAAGAAATTCGCAGGTGACGTAGAAAAGGCCCCTGCTGGGGCTGTTGTCGTCCGCGGTGTTGACAGGCGCCAGGCCTGGCTGCCGAGGGAGGCAAATAACCTGGGAAAACACCGAGGTCTTCATTTTGTTAAATTTCAGTACAAAAAACCACCCGAACCTGAGGTTTTGTATGTCGAGAAGTAAGAACTATGTTAGTGGTTTCCGAGGTTGAGGGGTCGGAGGCATTTGCTCTCTGTGGTGCCCAGTGCGCCCTTCATTACTTCGTGACTGGAACTGAGGAGTGAGTCTTTTATTACGGAAAAACTCTTCTCCACGGCGAAGCTCCCTTTCCCATTTCTGTCTGGTGACCGCGCTGAAGACAGACGCACCCCTGGGATTGTCAGTGTGAGCAGACAGTGTGGTTGTGTTGACTTGCAACCAGGCCAGGAAAGTTCTGGAAGCGTGTGCCTTCCCTGGGTGGGAAGAGGCAGACGCTGCCTCCCACTGCGCATGTTTCTGTGTGACTCGAAGTTTTTTCTCAGCCGAGCTTGTATCCATGCGCTACTTCTGTAATAAACCAACTACAAGAAAATGGAAGGAAAAGAAAAGAAATGTGGTTCTCTTTTTTTGTTGCTTTTGCTTGGAAGGCAGACGAGGGAGCGTTTCCGGGCCGGCCCACGTTCCGGGAGGCATGTGAAGCTGCCGCCTCCCTCAGGCCCCGGGACCCAGCAGGCCGGGCAGTGGCATCTGCTGCCCTGGGAGGCCTCTGAGGCCACCACGTTGCCACCGGCTCTCTGTCACCCCGGGGGCAGGCGCCTTCTGGGACAGGAGGAAGACCCCAAGCGGGTGCTGTGCTTTCTGCCCCAGAACGCACAAGACAGGTACCTGGGAGCCCCGAGGAGTGGCGGAGGCTACCAGGAGCAGGTACTCTGCCTGTGGCCAGCGGGGTGGCCCCTCTCGTCTTCTGGCCACCCTGTAGCTGGGCCAAAGTCAGGGAGAGAGCGGTCCCTTCCCCAGGCCCTCCAGGGCAGCCCTCCTGGTCTCTGCCCAGGCCCCTGAGCCCTGGGGCCGCGGGGGACCCGGCCTGCCCTGCCAGGGGGTGCGTGGGGCCAGGGCACGGCCGTGCTGCCTCTGGGGACACACCTTGCCAGCAGGCCCTGCTACCCTGATGGCTGCCCGCATGCGGCTCTCGCAGTGCCTGGGGGATGCGTGCGGTAGGAGGACCAGGCTGTCTCTAGCCTCCTTTGCGGACTTTGATGCGGCTGTTTTGTTGAGTGTTTTTGTTTGTTTAGGCTTGTTGGGCAACTGTAATGGCAAGGCTGGGTTTCGTCCTGTTTCGGAGCCAGCTTAGGTGATGGCGTTGTTGGAGGGCGCTGGCGGGTGGGTGGAGGAGACAGAGGCCACCAGGGCGCGGCGGCCTGCAGCCAGCCCGCAGGCGCCTGTCCTGCGGCACAGACCTGCCTCCCCTGGCCCCGCCCCGCTGGCAGGCACTGTGGGTGAAGGTGCAAGGTGAGGACTTCCCCAGGGAAAGGACGAGTGACAAACGGCCTGCCTGGGTGGGAGCTGTGGACACTACCCCTGGGCCTCACATGGGACATCCAGCCTTGGCCAGAGGCTCTCGCCTGCCGGGTTTGTGTGTATCTGTTGTCTATTAGTTGGTGTGTCTAACATTAATGTCGATCCCCTCACAAAGTTGCCGTGAAAATGAAATAAAATAGTTCCTGCGGCAGTGCCTGGTGAACTGTAAAGTGCGGCACACAGCTGAGTGTTCTGGGAGTGGCTTGTAGGAAAGAGTCGGGTCTCAAGAAACAGCGCAGCCGCTTCTGCCCTCGCCGTGGTGCTGGGGAAGGGCCGGGGCGGGGCAGGCATTTGGGTTCTCTCTCCCGAATCCTGCGGGTTTGTGGCCCCCGCGCGCTCCAGGGCCCGGTTCGAAGGCTGAAGCGCACTCGGGACACGGAGACGGCACCTGGGCCCTGCACGCCTTGCGAGATCGCCCGAGCCCGCGGTCCGAGTCGGCTTCCTCGGCAACGAGTCCGCGTCCCCTTGCTTCTCGTTTTGATTTCTCAAGCTCCAGAACTGGTATCTTTTGTCCTAAGACAACTTGATCTATGGTGTAAAATTCACAGTATCAAGAAAATGGGTCTCTAGTTTTAGAGATTTTTACCTTGTTTGTGACACCTGCTGGGAGACACAGTAGGACGGGGCACGGGCAGGCGCCCAGGGCCTGGGTGGAGGCTGAGTCCTGTGGCACGTTTCTGTCGCTGCTGTGCCCAGAATCGCACCTGGGCTGGGCTGCAGAGACCTCTGCCTGGGGTGTCTCACTGGCCATGGCGTTGCTGCCCTGGGGTCTCCCAGTGGCCAGCCTCGTGCCCACCTTTCTGATGGCGTGTTCTCCGAGTGGGGGGGGGAGTTCTGGATGCTTCCATGGTGCTGGTTGCTGAGTCTGTCGGCTCCTAGGGAACAAGATCCACCGCCGCCAAGACCCAAGGGGGCATGGGCAGCGTGGGATGGGAGAGAGGACAGGCGGGGAGCTGGGGAGGCCCAGGCGCTGTCCCCCTCTGGGTGTGACGCCCGAGGCCCGCGGCTCTCCTCTAGGAAGTCTTCCTGCAAGTGAGGCCTTACCAGGCAGAGAGGAGGCAGTCTAAGTAGAAATGCCACACACGTGAGCCATGTCCGAGATGAGGACGCGCCCTCTCTGGGGTGGCATGGCCACCTCTGTTACATGCTGCCCCAGGCCCCGTGCCTCCTGACCCTTTCCTTTCCTGCCACAGATGCGGTAAAACGTAGGTGACAAGCTTCTCCCTGATGTTGGAAAAACCCTAAAGCATTCACTGTCATGTCGGCATGCGCACGTTCAGCCCCCGGCATGGCAGGCCGGTGGGGTGGGGGTGTCGGCGGCACCTGGGTGCCCCGTCCAGGTGCCCCCTGTGGTGAGTGCCGGGTGAGCAGCTTACCCAGACCTCACGGTCTTTTTGGGTCGAGGAGCAGGGTGGAGGGTGAGGGGGGAATGCACGTGTCTGCGAGACTCCCTGGGGTCCGGTGGGTTTAGGGAGCTGCACGGAGATGCCACGAGAGGTGCAGGAGTAGTGAGAACACCGGAGGAGGCAGGCAGTGGGTGCAGGGGGGCCGGGGTGCTGGTGGGATTAAGGGACGGGGGTCAGGCGTGGCTGGTAGGGAACCAGCTGCTATTCCGAATCCCATATTAAAACTGTCACAGTGGGAAAGAATGTACTAAAGTTTGGAGATGTATTTACATGGTGACGTGGGAGAGACGAGTCAGTGTGTGAATGCGAACGACACAGCACGCGGTGGCCTTGTCCCCTGGGCTGTTGGCTCAAGCAGCCCTGCCGGGGCCTGTGTGAGGGGCCCTGCGCCACGGGGCCTCTCCTCCCTGGTCCTAGCTCTGCCACGCCGGGTCCTGTGATCTTGGACCTTGTCCGGGTCTTCCCAGATGGGGCGCAAGAGTCACCCCAGAGCCAGCCAGGGGCTTGCGAGTGTTTGCTGTTGTGACTGTCACCATTTGTGTGATCGTCCCAAAGTGGAGATGTGGCAGGACTCTGAATTCTCGGGAGCTTGTGAAGCGGCAGGCGCCGTGTCTACCCTGGAGTTGCGCTCCGAAGGGGGGCTGTTGGTGCTGCCGTGAGCCCCCTGAGGCAGATGCCTACACCTGGATGTCCGGAGGCAAAGCAGTGCGGAGTCACATCCTGTGCACACGGCTACCGCATGGAGCCAGGAGCACAGGTTTGTCCAGCCCACAGCACATGGTCGCTCCTCCGTCCCTGGGGCCCCTGTGAGCCTGTCTCCGCCAGGTCAGGGCTCTGCGGGGCCCTCCCAGGTGCCTCCTTCCTGGAAGCAGAAGGTCACGAAGAGCTGCACACTTTCCCCCGTACAGCCTGAGGACAGGGAGCAGCAGAGGTGAGCCAGGTGTGTCCTGCCCCACTTGGGCCTTGCTGATGTTTCTGGAGGCATGTGGTGGGCTGTAGCAGGCCTGGCATTGGCATGGATGTGGCGAGAGGGTGAAGGCCACATCCTTGCAACCTGCAGTGAGGCTTCTGGGGATGGGAAGTAGGAACAGCAGGCCCCACAGGAGACCCTCAGTCTGAAATGACAAATCAACCCTAAGGAGAGCAAACAGGGTCCCTTGAGGGTCCCCTCCCCGCCCCATCACCCTGTGACATGGTAGAGACCCCAGCAGCTTGGTGAAGAACTGGCGTGGGGACATGGCAGTTCCTGGAGGAAAGGTCTCTGCCAGCCCCACCTGCAAGTGCTCTGGGAACCCCTCTTCCTCCTGGGGGTGCCATAGGAGTCCTCTTCCCCCTGTGGGTGCTGTGGGAGCCCCTCCTCCTCCCCCTCTGTGTGCCGTGGGAGCCCCTCTTTCTCCTGGGGGTGCCGTGGGAGTCCCACCTCCTCTCAGGGCAGCTTGTTCATCATGGTCTTCAGCCCTGGGCCCCCTCTGTGGATTTGAGGGGCCAGTCCCGGGATCTGAGTGTGCCCTGGGTTGCTCAGGATGCTGAAAACAGTCCCTGGCCAGGCGCTGCCTCTGCCTTCTCTCCACAGCACCGTTCGTTATGTTTCCTTTTTGGGGGAAGGTTTGAAATAGGTATTAAACTTTGTGTTCTTTTGATTCAACTTTCACATTCTGAGATAACCCTCACCCCTGCCGACGACTTCACCTCCTGCGTGCTTGAGCGCGAGTTAATCACAGGTTCGGGCCTGGGCCCCCGAGTGCCCACGGTGTCACCTGCGCCTCTCGATCGCTGAGATGTACGATCTCCTCGTCAGTAGAGGACCCTGCATTGTTCTATGTAATTAACTTGACTTTATGTTGCTCAGAAATTTAATTCATTCCAGAGACTCGTATGATGCATAATTTTAAAAATAACAAAAACCACAGAGGCCCCTCCCAACCACGGCCTTCAGCACGAACGCGAGTGCCTTTGTTTTTGGTGATGACAGTTCTCTGTGTGTGTGCTCTTGCAGTGTGCGACATTCCTCTGTACGACATCTGTGACTACAACGTCTCCAGGGACCAGTGCAAGGAGCTCGGGTGCTGCTTTTACAAAGGCGTCTGCTACGAGAAAGCAGTTCCCAGTAAGTGCCCCGCCAGGACGCCGCACAGTGGGCGCGTGGTGGCCAGGGACCATGCTGTCCCCCACCCCTGCCTGTCCTCCTTCCCGGGGTCTCTGCTTGCTGGAAACACCTGTTTATTGTTCTCTGGTCACATTATCCTGCTTCATGTGCTAGTGGGGACAGAAGAGTTTGAGGCACTGTGACCTAGAGGGCCCAGACGGGATGGCCTTGATATGGAGGAGTTAGTTGATATCCCTCCTTGGAAGAATTGGGTCTGGGGGGTGAGGGTGTGTAGACGGCTGGGTTTGAGGAAACAGAGCTACAGAAACAACTGGTGAGGGCCCGGCGGGCTGCTAGCATGGTCCTTCCAGGACTCCCTGAGGACAGCTGAGAAAGAGGCTGGACCTTGGCTGGGCCCCGCCCTAGACTGCTTCAGCCCAGACCTCGCACCCAGATCCCCCCTAAGATTTGCCCCCAGCCCCTCCGGCACAGGGCTGGGCCAGGCAGTGGGGAGGTGAGGGGAGGCCCTTGCAGGTGAGAAGGGCTGGACGCCGACCCTGACCAGTGCCAGGCTTGGGAAACACTGGCCTGGATGTCCCTGCCCCGGCCTCCACCTCGTACCCTCTGCGCCCATGGTGAGTAAATGCACACGGGTGTCACATCGCTCAGGGGCTTCTTCGTTTCCTTTATTTCTTTCTCCTGCATTTTCAGCCAAACCAAGTCCCTCAGAGACAAGGCACCGTGTCTACTTCCTCCCCTGTGCTTAGGGTGGCTCAGGAAGGCAGGACAGTGGTGACTGGGGAACGTTCCCAAGTACTCACCTACCCTACAGGAAGAGAAGCAGCGGCAGGATGCTGGCTCGCTCCCGGGCAGGAAGTCTCTCTTGCTGAATGCTGAGGATTTCGCACTTAACCAAAAGAAAATGAATTTTGCCTTCTCAAAAAGAGGCAATAAGAGGCCACAATGCATACTATCAATCGTCAAGAAGATTTTCCGATGACGTCTCCCTCAGATCCTGATTTTAGAACACGTGGGACCAGACTCTGCTTCCAGGAGACCCCAGGATTGAATACCTTTCCCTGCCTATAAATAGAAACAATCGGAAGTTCTCTTATTTTCTTTAGACTATTATTTTTATTTTTATTTTTTTGAGACAGTCTCACTCTGTTGCCTGGGCTAGAGTGCCGTGGCGTTAGCCTAGCTCACAGCAACCTCAAACTCCTGGGCTCAAGAGATCTTCCTGCCTCAGCCTCCTGAGTAGCTGGGACTACAGGTGTGCGCCACCACACCCGGCTAATTTTTTCTATTTTTAGTAGATGGGGTCTCACTCTTGCTCAGGCTGGTCTTGAACTCCTGACCTCAAGTGATCCTCCGACTCGGCCACCCAGAGTGCTAGGATTACAGGTGTGAGCCTTGGTTATTTTTATTGAGAT